>JAEBDU010013092.1:1042846-1112969 GCA_016802625.1 Heliconius numata
AAAAATAAATAACAAATAAAAATAAGATCAGAGTTAGTTGAACACACTGGCTGGCTCGAACTCGGCACTCGTTGATTTCGAGTTTCTTGATAGTCCAACCTCTAGTCCACTGTACAGCTTTACTATTGATTAGAAATAGACAATTACTGATTCCACAAATTTATATTTTTATTTGCTATTACTGTTCACATGGGGGTAGTAACCATTTAATAAAAATTGCACGTACACCGTTCTAGACGACCTTATAGATTTTGCCATTTAAACATTTTAAACACTTGTTTTATAGCACTTTGGATAGGTAAACTTTTAATGATTACATTAAAACTGTTTTTGCACTTGTCCAATAACTATAAACCAGAATACACTATTTAAAACTGTGGAGTACATAAAGATCACTGTTACCGTAGGCGCGCACCCGCGCGAAAAAGATAAAGTATGATGTATGCTTTGCATTTGCTACCTTCTTGTATTTTATTTATGTAGGTATATATAAGGAAAATATGGAGAAGCGGAAACATCACGAAAACTACTAAAATTCGATTAGTCAGGACTCTAGTGTTTCCCATATTTATGTACGCTTGCGAGACATGGACGCTTCGGAAGAGTGACGAGAAGAAGATAGACGCTCTCGAGATGTGGTGCTGGAGGAAAATGCTTGGAGTGTCTTGGACGGAATTTAGAACGAACGAGTCCATACTCCGGGAACTCGACGTAAAACAACGGTTGTCCTCCATTGTCAAAGCATTCTCACTTTCTTCGGACATATTTCTCGACAAGACGATATTTCCATGCAACGCCATGTGATTCAGGGAAAAGTTGAGGGTAGCAGGCCACGCGGTAGATCCGCCATGCGATGGACTGACCAAGTGAAGGCTGCCCTCGATGACCCTCTCTACGAGTGCACCAGGCAGACAGTCAACCGCGTAGAATGGCGTCGGACTGTGTGGCGCACCACCAACCTTTAAATAAGACGACCACGACCGCTCTGTCAAGAGCGAAACGACAAAGAAGAAGGTATACATTTTTTTATATGTAAACACTTTATGGTGGTGGAGTTAAGTGAAGAGACAAGTCAAGTCAAATCTCTCTATCGTTTGACCTTGTTAAGAACTCCTATATTATTCCTATATTTCAGGCTTCAGTATGGACATAGTCGTATCGTATCCGTTAGGTTGTAAGTAATAGATCATATTTGAAGGTGCACGTTACAAATTAATCAGGCAATCTAAATTCACCTCAGTTAATTAATAAAAGCACCCACTTCACAAGGTTCAGATTCAAACGACGACTTATACCGAAATATAAGCGAAATATTGATAAATTAACAGTAACTATCTTAGTTTAGAGCATAGTAGCTAAATCAATTAGAATTACGAGTAGGTAGCTGGCACTCGATTCAAATCAGTGATGTATGTACGTTTTCAAACGTTTATAAATATACAAATCCCAAGAATTTACACATATCCATAACTCTCATATAACAGAGTAGGCAGCGGGAACCTAGTGTTAAGATACTGTGTCCCTCATGAACAATTTACAAGACATTGCATACTGAAAAGCAAAACACAATGCCGCAATTCGTGTATGGGAATTGAACCCACAACCGTTGCGTTGACTGTCAGACTGTGTATCTGTGCCATGACGGCTTCAAAATAATATATACATCTATTATAATATTTCTAGACATACACAGTTTGGCCTTGCTCAGTGGATAACTCAACGTACGTATCACTCAGAATTAAATATGCCACCTACATACGGGAGTCTTTGCACTCGTGACGATACGGGTGATACGGGTCTACGAAACAATTCATTCATTAGAACCCTTTTAAAGGAAGAACGCTCTTGCTATTACAACTCAAGTGAAAACTAGCATGGATCATGTAAAATTATAGCTTTGTCATTTTAATATTTCATACTTGTGGTTCAGTAGCACATTTCTTAGCTGAAACAGTCCTGAGTAAGAATTTTTTATACCAAGTATGTGCTACATTATATTTATGTACTTACATAAAGTATTACCAGTTTAAGGTAATTTACGGTAAGTAATTTTATTTACCCTTAAGTCTTTTTGTAGCTTCACACTGTATCCCGCATATAATAGGGTAGGCAGTAAGAAAGTAGGTTAAGACAGTCTTCCAGTCTTTGTCGAATTTTCGACAAATTACGTGTTGAGTGGCGGAACTCAACGCCGCGCTTTGTTTCGGAGAAAATAAAATATTAAATTATTCATTCCCCACGTGACTTCAACAAGACCTAGACAATACAGAATGGTGTTTGACAAATAAGATGACCTTAAACACCAACAAATAGCAGCCATATTAAATTTACTCGTAAGAGAAATAAAAAGCAGACATCTTATAAATATGGTACACAGACATTAAATGAAGTTGACCATATTCGTGACTTAGACATAATTATTGATAGCCAGCTAAGATTTATCCATCAAGTAAACAAAATGCTCGATTCTGCTCATCAATCACTTGGATTTGTGCTGAGATGTTCACGTGAATTTAAAAGAGTGGAGACTATATTACAATTATACTATTTTTACGTTTGCAGCAAACTGAAGAACTGCTGCCCGGTTTGGTCTTCTGTATATAAAATTCATTGTGATAGAATTGAAAACATCCAAAAAACGATAGTACGACACCTTGAGTTTCGAAGTGGTGGCCCTAAGTCCAATACGTACCGTTTGGTTCAACGAAAGAACGGGGAAGAGTAATTATAAATTAACAAATCGGAAGTTATATCAAAATTTATTAAAACGTAGTTTTGATTATATTATGTTAGATTCTAATATCAGGGAATATATGATTTTTTCACCAATGAAATGAATAGCTACGGATAGCTACCTAGCTAGATACCTTTAAAAAAACATTGTAATAATCCTGCTTAATCTTTTAAACCAATAACATATTGGGATCCCACACTATCTCCAATTATAGCGGAACGGCGTTTGGCTCTTAAAAACTTTAGACGAAATCCAATTCCGCACTATTTTGTTAAGCTCAAATTAAAAATAGCGCATGCTCCGCAAGTAATCAGACGCGCCATATTTACTGATCGACAGAATTTTTACCTATTCTACTTCGGTGATCCTGTCGTCTGTCTGTACGTGTACTAATTAAGCGCGCGCCTAAAATTATGAACTGAACTGAAATATTGTGTTTGTGTTCTCATATTTTTTTTAGTGTTATTTTTAGATTCCATCTAATGGAGAATAGGCGAATTGATTCCGGCAAATTACTGCCGAAATATGAGAAGATACGTAAAAGCAAGACAATGCCGTTAAGCCTGTTGCCGTTAAGCAGATGCAGTTAGCAAAATGGAAGGAAGAAAAGGAGAAGAAGAAAAAGAAGGAAGCTATGCTGAAGAAGAAAAAGCCCTTCATAGTTGGTGTACTAACTAAACCGATAACGTTTGTACCTCTACTACCGTCAAAAGCTATTCCAAGTACTTCTAGATGTGTTACTAGATCCCAAAAATCTATAAACACACACGTAAAACAATATGAGACAAACTTTAAAAATAAGCATGAAATAAAAGATGTTTGTCCCCAAAAATATTCTTCAGCTTTATTGAGTGCTGCACCAGAGGTGACATTCACCTCTGGTGTTAAATCTCCCATTATTAAAATAAAAAGATCAATAAAGTGCATAGGGATATCAAAAATTGCAGAGGAAGCTAAAAGGATTAGTCCTTGTGTAACTCTGTCATCTGGCAGAGATAATGGGAGAAAAGAAATGAAAAAGGAAATAGAAGATGAGACAAGAAAAGCAAAGGCCCAACAGTCAGCCCAACCAAAAGAAAAGGATCACACGCATGAAACGCCCATCGACTTAAATAGTGGGCCATCTTCTCCGGACACGGGGATCAAGTACAAATCAAGAAACTAAATTGACAAGACAAGACGCTTTTGACTGTAGTGCAATTTCAATATTGGACTCCTCTAGTTAGTTGACGTATTTTGCCTATAGTAATTTATTCTGTGTATATTTCAATAATATAAGAAAAATATATTGTAAACATTTAAACGAAACCCTATTCCGCACAATTTTGATAAGCTCAGCGCAGCGCAGGCTCAGCAAGTAATCAGACGCGCCATATTTTCTGATCGACAGAATTTTTACCTTTCCTCCTTCGGTGTTTCTGTCGTCTGTACGTGTATTCATTAAGCGCGCGCCTTAAGTTATGAAACTGAATTGAAATAGTGCTTTTGTGTTTCCATATTTTCCTTTGTGTTATTATTAGATTCTATCTAATGGAGAAATGCTGCCGAAATATGAGAAGATACGCAAAAGCAAGACAATGCAGTTTGTAAGCGTAGCTTAGTAGTAGCGGTAAGTAAGTAAGTAAGCGGGGTAAGGAAGAGATTGGAGACAGATATTGAAAGGAGAAGAAAAAGCTTTGACGAATCCAGAGATATCCCAGATACTGAAAGTGTCCCAAGTGATTTATTGTAAAACTCTATGTAAACGAGTAATAAGACGTTGTAGAATATAAGTGTGACATTAATTTAAACATCTATGTTGTTACAACGCCCACAAATGAATAGTGACAGCCAAGACCGCTATGAGGCCCCTTCTGATGCTTCTACATACATATATTTTATGTTATTGTTAAATCAAAAAAATGTATTAATTGAAAGTTTTTTAAATTATAACGATTAACGATATACACAAATCGACGAAGTCACCGATAGTCCTACTATGTGGAAGAAAATGGATGAAAGGAGGTAAACCAAAGTTTTCTCAAATCAACGAAGATAGTAAAAGAGATCTTTTATATTGTTTAACTCCAGATTATGCAGAAAATTTGCAACCTAATCTTAACTCCGACAAACTAATATTGGGACAAGATTTTTCAATGGATGAACTGCAATTTTGCCTCAAAAGAAAAGATAAGTCACCAGGGGATGACGGTATTACTTAGAGCATGATCTACAACTTGCCTGTTGAAGGTAAATCGGAAGGTAAAACGGTTATCCAGCTTTGACGAATCCAGAGATATCCTAAGTGCTGAAAGTGTCCCAAGTACGGAAAGTGTCCCAAATGCTGAAAGTGTTGAAAGTGTCCCAAGTGCTAATAGTGCACGACTTGTCAAAAAAATACTATCAAAAGTTGCCGATAAGCAGATGAAGATTTTGTAGAGCAGAAGAAAATAATGTCATCCTCCACTGTTGGATTTCGAAAAGGTAAATCTAGTATAGATTGCTTGGTACGTTTTATATCATATTTACAAATAGGAATGACAAAAAACATTCCAATTTTTGTGTGTTTTTTGGACACTGAAAATGCTTATAATAATGTATGTGTTGAACGACTTATTGCAATATTAGATAGTTTATTTCGAAGTTAAGATATTCAAATATTTGGGGCAGTTTTTAAATAGAAGGTATCTTAAGATTGCTAACGATGATGGAGAACCAATTATTAGATGGATTAATAGAGGCTTAGCTCAGGCAGATCCAATTTCGCCATTACTTTTTTATATAGTTACTTGTCAGATATGCACAGGGGTAACAGATGTAAATGTCTTACAATATGCGTATGACTTTGTTTTTTATATTGGAAATAAAAATATTATTAATAGCTCTATAGCGATACAAAATTGTCTTGATACTGTTGTAATAAATTTAAAACTTATTGGCTTGGATGTTTCTTCGACAAAGACTAAGTATATTATATTTACAAGAAGGAGGAAGGTTGATAATATTTCCCTTAAAATTGATGATTATAACATTGAGAAAGTTTTTTGTTTTAAATATTTAGGAATTTGGATAGATAAGTCACTATGGGGAAGACACATTAACGAAATCAGAGAAAAAACCATGAAAACAATTATGTAATTTATTTACAATATTAGCAGGAAGCTCATGGAGGGTTCATCCAATACATTTGCGCCGTCTTTATATTGCATTGATCCGTAGCAGGATGGATTACGGCTGTTTTTTATTTGATACTGCAGCTAACACGCATTTATTAAAACTAGACCGTGTTTGTCTAGAATTGTGCCTTCCGTATCATGGGTGGTTTCGTTAAAACAACGCCTATTCACGTTATGGAATGTGAACTTAATATTCCTCCACTTAAGTTTAGGCGTCAAAATTTGGCTAGTAAATATTGTCTAAAATCTATGATTACAAGCTGAAGCAAAACGGCAACCTTGTTGGGGGAACTAAATCACGCATGTCAACTGAGCTATTGGAAAAAAAAGAAAAAACCATTGTTAGCTGATGTCTATGACAAACTTCAAAAGGATAAAGCTATCTCGTGCAGTTTAAGGAACAATTATATTCTCAATTTATCTCAAAGTTGTATAGCTGCAAAGGTAATATCTACAGATATAGAAGAATTTTCTGGCACTAAGAATAATAATATGAATACACTGTTACAATACAGTACACTTAAGATGCTAGGTGTCAGTTATGAAGGATGGTACAAATTGTATATGTACTGACGGTTCGAAAACAAGTAATGGTATAGGAGCGGCTTTCTATGATCCTAGTCACAATATGAAGCAGAAGTTTAAAATAACATCAAATGTGTTAATTATGTCAGCCGAGCTTCTAGCAATCTCAGAGGCACTATCGTTACTAGTAATGTTTCATCTAAAAAAGTGGTTATTCTATGGGGCAGCAAAAGTGCTCTCCAACATTTGGCTCGATGCGCCTCTGGTCAAAGAGCCTAAGTAATTATAAATAAAATTTTACATTTTATTGGTGTTAGTGTGTCTCTGAGATTGCAATAGATACCGGCGCACATAGGATTTAGTGATAACGAGGAAGTCGACAGTTTAGCAAAAGAAGCAATTTCAACTGGGGCTGAGACTTATATTGTTCCATTTTTTGCAGACATTCCGTTCTCCACTTTCCCCTAAATTTTCAAGATATTGTTTGATTGAGTAGCGGAACTTAGCTCCACGTTTTTTTTGTTTCCCGATTTATTCACTCAACTTCAAACAGACTACCGCCGTGTTTACAGTCAGACGCTGGACCACTATACCATGCCGGTTACTAAGTTACGATACACGCTATTAGAAAAATTAAATTATAAAAAAGTTAAGTTAGTACAATTCGACACTGACAGCCTGAAAAATGAGTGAAACGTAAACTATAATTAATATAGATAATAATAAGTAACTTTTACGAATTCCATAGAAACTATTCTGTAAACTATTTGTAGCAAGTTACTTCGAACTACTTCAAAGTGTATTGTGGGGGACAAGTTAAAATTTGTTTAGGAATGTTTGAAAATTATAAGTTTTAGTTTTGTATCAGTTCGCGAAATACACTATCGTCTATTTGCACGACACTGCTAATATTATATCAAGTAAAATAAAGTGAAATATTAAAGCATGTTATATAAATTTAACGATAAAAACAGTGGCATAACTCTACGCCGCACTATTCAACCACAGGTGGCAAATAAAGATAATTAATTACTTAATGGACTCACATCACATTTGCAGTCAGATCCTCACACTGCACCACGATAGACGAATGAATATATTAATAACAATAAATTAATTATCATTTATAAAACCTAGACACAACAATTTCTAACAACTCGAAAGTTTCGAACAAGAAATATTTAATCAGTCGCACACGTATTCGCAGGTTATATAGAAACACTGAAACCTTAAAATTGCGGGATAACGCAAGTTCTTGGAAACGGGATAAAAAGCGGCAGCCTTTATGTGAATACACTCATTAATAATTCATATGTAATCCCTGAAGTTTGACCTGAAGTGTATTTTACGACAATCGTCTATGTTTTATACGTTTGGTGGATACCTTCTGTTAATAAATCTCTTGGATAGAGGTCCAAGACGAATTTCCTGAATAAAGTATGTGTTTTGATAAAATTCTAGTATATTTTGTGGTTTAATTTTAAAACCATGTGGTAAAAAATACGCTGGCGCAACTGAACGCCGCGTTTAGTATTTTTCTTTTTATTTTTAACATATTATCTTGAGTTATTATGCCAGTTTATTTAGTGACAAAACATTTGAATCCCAAAAAAATATATAATATAAAAATATATACAACTCTAGAAATTTCTACAATTGTTTAAAAAACATTATATAGTTATATACAGTTCATACAGTTGTATGAAAACGCATTTCCATGTGATTCACCCATTACCTCGTCGATAATCGATTCTAATTCGATAGCACACTGCTCTTATCAGTGTAGATAACAGTGTTAATGTATGAAAGGCAATTTTCAAGTTCAACGGCCTTTCGATAAACACAAAGTTGCATAATATGCTCTTTGTACTGGAGTAACAGTCAGGCCATATGTTCGTTACGACCTCCTTTTAACTGACTTCGAGAGCGGTTAGTTTATATTTTATGTTAACTTTTTAATTGATGTTCATTAGTTGTTTTTTTGTGAATAATAAGTTGTTTTTTTTTTCTTTCAAGGAAATAAGAATGATATATGTGAAAAAATACAAACAGATCCTGCTTTAACTGAAAAAAGGGCATAGAGTGATTTTTCACATTTTTTTCTTTATCTATGCATGATAAGGGACATTGGTTATATTATTATATAAGAAAAATAGAAAAACGTTCCAGTTCTATAGAATGAAATAACATTTGTAAGGTCAATGGCATGCAATAGTCATATTTCACACAAACGCCTTGTCGAATGCCGACCCAAGAGATAAAACTATCTACATACTTTTGGACGGGAATATAAAAATGTAAAGTTTTCCTATCCTTTCGGTTTTATTGAATGACTGTTCTTGAAGAAGATATGAGGCTTATAATAAAAAAACAGCCAAGTGCGAGTCGAATTCAGGCGCCAAGGTTTCCGTACAAGGGCAAAATGTAACATGGAAGTTTCTTGAGTAACTTTTTTATGCATATATACAATATTTTATCAGTTAAGGTTTCATAAAATAAGTGATATATACAAAGTAGCTTTTTAAACAAGATAATATAAGGATCAGATTTAATCTGAACTAAATTTCAAAGTAATTTACATATTTATATAAACCGGAATGGAAGATTAATTCACGGACCTAAGTTTGCAAATAGCATTATATTTTTAATTAATATTTCAAATAAGAGAACCTTATGAGTCAGACATTTACATATAAGGTGAAGGTGATTTTGTTTTATATTATTTAAATATTTCATTGACCTGTTGCAAGGTTAATGAGTCTCAATGTTAAGTCGTGTGTTTGATTCTCGTTGGTGACAAATATTTGTTTGATGATTAAAAATGTTTTTCCATATTGTATTTATTTACATAATATATTTTAGAAATCTACCAATATTTGTTACTTTATGAATAATCACAAAAAAAAATAGTTAATGATAAGTAGATCCAGTAAAAAGTATAAGAATACTTCGAAGGTTATATATATGAGGGTTAATGACAGTGGACGTCATTGAGGAATCAAATCTCAACCAAAGAGGAATACAGACCTTAGAGTTATTCACTTCCTTCTCTCTGCCCACCGCGCTTGAAATAAAACATGTGAAATAAAAAAAATATACCAACATAACCAAACAAAAATTTGAATAATTCAAAAGACGTTGAATACAAAATATTTTTTTGCAGTGACAAAGTATTCTTACAATAGATCTACACTATAATTTACAAAAAAAAAACTGTCAAAAACGTCGTTTGCCAAAATATTTCATAGCGAAACCCCCGAATAAGGGCGGACCTTCATTACCGCTCGACGTAAATACACAGTGAGCTTGGGAGGGAATTTTTTCATCAAAATTTGACTTAAACCATCTGTTCGTACTGGATTGGACAAATATTTGAACTCGCTCGGTTTTGCGTTAATTTGTTAGACTCGAGACATCTTGTACATCAATTTTTCATTTAAGGACGTCTCGTTAATTGTGTTTGTATAGAATAAGTTTTAAATTACGTAGAGCTAACAAGCGATGCGGAAATTACTACATATCTAGTCTATATCAATATGATATGCTTTAATAAAAGTAAGGAAATTATTTTTATAATTCATTATCGAAATCCTAGTGTTAGAAAACGAAGAAATCAATATTCGCTGAGTTAATTTATACAATTTTTTTAAGTTATGTAAGGTAGACAAAAATTATAGTAATATACATTACCTCAAACAAATGAGAATCTTTTAGAAACGGTGCGTGTTGGGTGGTCTACCACATTCTCTCTTGTGTGAATTGAATACACAAACATTATTTTCTTATGTCAGACATTTTATGAATATTTTATAATATCTTACATATTTCATTGAAAATCCTTTGTTAAAGATAGAGGTATAACCACAAGATATTTTCTAGATTTTGCCAAAATGTAAGCAGCCAAGAAGCCTCACCGTGGTGCTGATTTCTGCCACTCAACATACATATCTCAAAAATTAAGCAGTGCGTGGAGAACAGAGTGTGTCACATAAGAGTCCCTCAGTTTACCCCGATACATGCGGGATACAGGAAGTTTAAATGTTATCTCTAAATAATTACAAGAAAAGCTTCATACCGATAGCTAGTATCTATATAAGACTAAATTGGTAAAACTAAAGAAAATTACCCAAGTCTTGGACTTGGAACGATGCCTGGCAAGTTTAGCGTCTTACCTAATTCAGTTACATGCGTTCAAAAGTTCAGACAAAGCTACATAATTGTATGTTCAGTGTATGAAGCTACTGGATCTCAACAAAGGTTTTTTTTTTCTATGGAAATATATAATGAAATATCTTTATCATAGTGGTACAAAGGCACAGGCGTGTGACAGTAAACGCAAAGATTGTGGGTTCGATTCTCTCTTGAAGAATTAAAAAAATATATATTTTCATTTATCCTGCGTCGTTCAGTTCCGCCACTCAATTCGAGTGAGATATCGAGTCGACCTCGAATTCAAGACATTTCGAGTTGTAAAAATTTGAATGTAACAGGATTTGAACCAGCGACGTCCCAATTCAAATGTCAATATTTTTTAAAAGGATTAAAGACGAGTTGTTAATAATTATAATATTAAGCATATAACACAGTAATTTGTGTGGAATTTAATACAATAACAAGCAAATAATAATAGTAATATCAATATTATCTTAATTGAAATGTAAGACATGTTTCAACTAATATTAGATCGTGTTATTTGCATTTCTGTCTAATAAGGCTTAGGTCACAATCAACTAATAATATAATGAAATAGACGCGAATTACTACTATTATTATTATATCATATAACTATTAATATATAGCTAGAAATAGTTTATCAATAAATTATTTCAAAATACTTTTAAACTATCACTTTTCTACACAATTCCACTCCATTATAAAGCAACTTCAAAGCCTGCCTTCCCTACGCAGAGAGAACCTAGTGTTAAGACCGTTCCTCATTTTCTGCCGAACTTCCGAGCTATTGAGCATTGAGTGGCGGAACCCAACGCCGCGCTTTGTCATATCTGTATATATTTCTTATTCTTCTATTTCCTAAGACCTAAGACTTCAATAATGCGTGGTCGGATCACAAGCAGCTATTAATAGTTGTGTATAATAATTCTCTATACGTACTTAATAATTTGCGGCTCTCCAAACAGCGTAGTATAAACAGCGGCTCAGTCACTGTGCCCGTTTCAAAATTTACCTGAAACGCAGAAATAAACATGAGTACTTACGGCGGTGGCGGTGGCGTGTATAATATGAAAGGAATGAACTTGGGGAAGTAGTTTGTAGTGTGTTCAAGAAGTTTTAAATACTGTATTAGATGAAAATTATAACTTGTGGTTTTTTTTTGGTCGTAGAGCTATTTGCAAAACCAATTGATAGAATCAGCTTCACGCCGTATCCCACTCATATCAGGGTAGACAGATGGAACCAAGTGTTAAGATACTCCGTTCCTCACTTTCCATCAAATTTTCCGAGGCATTTCCGAGGAAATCAACGCCTGGATTTTGCCTTGATGCCAGAGCGAAGAAATGAAAATATTCATAAATAATAATTCATCCCCCCGAGTGGGGGTCGAACACATAACCGTCGCGTCTCAGTGTCCTTTGCCTCTCTGCGCCACTACGCCAATTGATAAAATATTTTTAATTAAGAAACTCCATTTTACATCCTAAAGTCCTTTATAAACATAGTTACAGGCGAATAACTAGTTAATATATATAAATTTATTTAAAAACGAAGAGCATGGTTTACCTATACTAGCACCTAGATAATTGAATTTGATGACAAAACAACTAAGCATATCAAGCTGAGAAAATTATTTTTTGAAATATAGACATTTCTTAAATTAAAAGATAAGTAACAAACACAAGCGTCACAATACCCCACCCTCAGTTCAAACCAAAAAAATAATATTAATTAAGCTTTGTACCACAGATTATGAGTTTTTAATGTGTACATACACAAATGTTTGTTTGCGTAAATGTTTCTCCGTAACTCGCAACTCGCATATTGGACTGATTTTAATAAATGAGGCGATCCATCTTCGTTGCAAGTGTCAAAGCTAATTAATGCGAAAACTTCAATATACCTATTTTATTTGTCAGAAATATTAAATTAATTTTAAATTCAATTAGGTATTTCGCTATAAAACAGCACAGTACACTATGTTCCCCAATTTAGCCCAATTTTTCGAGACATGGCGTATTGAATAGCGGAACTCAACGCCGCGCTTGGTGTACCAGAGAAGGAAAACGAGAATAACATAAGATTTTTGTATTAATCGAGATTTTCAGTAAATTATTATTTTATGAACAAAGCTTAAATGTTGAATCATTCTATTTTGTACTTATTCCTTTCTATAATTCTATTACAAAAATCTATATTTATTTTACTAGTACATACTACATACTCGTATATTGACTATAGAATCTCAACAAACGAATCTAAAAGCTCCGTAAAAGCTTAGCATGCATTTTATAGTTTCCTTACATTAAACTCGAGATAAGATTTTAAAGCTTAGTTCAATAAATTGAAGTTTAGAAGAATTCAGTGCTTCTAGGGAATTCTCCTTCGACAGAACAACGCGTACAAAACTGGCCTTAGGACGTCGACAATAGGGTTATACAAAGTGTTGTGGGGTAGACTCTAATGAGATTTGCGATGCAATGCTCCAGCTTTTAATATAAAATGATGAAAGGTTTCAAAAGGGATGGGGAAAATGTTAAAATGCTATGCGACGTAGGTCTTTTAGGTTTTCTCGTTATAATAGCGTTGTTAAGTAACGTAGATGGAAGTTTGTAACGTATTTTTTTTTATAAAATTTTTTTTAGATTTAGATTAGTAGATTTTAGCTTCACGTTTATTATGTGTAGGGCAGGCATAGAAACGTAAAGTCAAGAAATTCCGTTTTCTATTTTTCCCCCAAATACGAGACATGGTATGATGAGTCGTCGGAACTCAACGCTGTGCTCTGGATCTTAGATATCTTAGACATATATGGAAAAAATCGAATAACAAAACATTAGTAGTTCCCATTAGTTTATATAGGCATTCAGATAACCATTGCCAAGGGGAACTAAGTTTGTAATAACACACACGACTCGTCCAAAAATACGCGAAATCTAAACAGTAATAAAAAAAGGCGAACGACGCAAAAAATTAAAGCCATAATCTGTCTGTACGGTGATTGAAATAGCATTTTCCTTTGACCGACATTGAGCCCAACTGCAATGTAAATAAAGGCGGTTATTATATGAAAATATATATTTAGTTCCAGTCCACGTGGTAGCGGCTACTCCAAAAATACACAGTGTAAACATAACATGTTGGAAATTAAACGAACACTTGCTCAGAACCATTAATAGATAAATAAACGTCTGTTTTAGACCTTTCTGTTCCGAAGTTACTTTTAAATGCACAAAAGTTTATATTTTCCAACAAAAACTTTTATTTGGGGCCAGTTTTGTTGTGTAGTGATTAAAAAATCTACTAAAATAAATATAAACTAACATAAGAACTTGGGATGTAATATGTTTTTTTCGCTTTTGTTCTGTGTTTTTCTTTATTTTGAATAATATTTTTTTATAAAAAAAAGTAGAGAAAATATTTACAAAATTAAACTTTTAAGACCACTACTTCTTATTTTTAAGGCCTCGTCTAGGCGAAATATAGAAAACAGCATTTTTTTAAATAATATTCATAAAAGTAAACACAAACATAAAAAGTTGTTGATGATATCATCAGTATCAGTTGTAAAAGTATTACGTTATCGTATCGATTATGGTGATAACAGAACGTCATTTTGACAATCATTCGATTTTTAATTGCGTAAATTATTGTAAGTAGGTACCTACTGTAGTTAGAAAGTATATAATACTAGCGGCCCGCTCGCGGTTACACCCGCGTGAACTATGTTATTATTAATTTCTGTCTCCATGACTACGTTCTTGTGACATCTATGCAAAATTTGAGACTCCTAGCATTTGTAGTAACGAAATTTCATACAAACTTTCAATCCCAAAAACTACCCCTTAGAAGTCGAATATTACAAATTCCCGTCTTAGCGAGCACCTACGTCCTATAAGTAACTCCTATTCAAAGTTTCAGATTCCTAGCACATATAGTTTCTGAGATTTCGTGATGAGTGAGTGACCTTTCGATTTTATATATATAGATATATAGATAGATTACTGCCACACAAATGCCTTCAGGTTACCCAAAAAACATTCAGGTTATAGCAGGGTAGGCAGAAAAAATGTAATGTAAAAATACTAAAAAATATACCATTTTCGTTGGCGTATCCCATTGTGTTGTGTGGCGGAACTTAACGCCGCGCTGTGTACAGCACAAAAATATTTCATTCCCTCGAGTAGAAATCGAACATACAACCCTCGCGTCTACATTCAGATGCTATCATCCCATCTACTCTCAAATTATCGATGAATCCCATACAAGATTCTCAAACACCAGCTAATACTTCGAACAAACTAGAAGTAAGGTAATAAAAATAGAACACGAATGCATACAATGTGATCTTCCCCTTATAAGGATCTTGAACTTCACTCTTAACTTCTTTATAGCTCGGGCTAGGCTATATTTGGAGCAAACGTCAGCGGTGCGGCGTAAAATGATAGATTTTGTTTTAGTTTCGTATACAGTTTCACGTTAATGCGCTGTAATGTTTGTTTAATTGTAGTTTTACTTGGAATTAGTTTTACTGAGTCAGTTTTGATAGTGTTTTACGTAATTAGATATAGGTTTTAGATTTGAAATATGTTTATTTTCCATATTTTATTTCAAGCTACAATTATAACTGTAGATTTAAAAAAAAATTGATAGCATCTTTTATGTATTTTATTTCAAAATGTTTTTTCATAATGATAAAAATATTAATATTTTTTATCGTATTCGTGTCTTTTTTTTTCTACCTCTCTTAATTTCCCAAGTACGTAAGTATTACGTCTTATGATAACGATACAGCTTCACACTAGCGTCAACATACACGGGGGTTCCCCACTATCTGCCCAGTTGTCAGAACAAAATGGGAAAATGGGAAAGGGAAGTGTCTTATAAGGGAAACTGAGTGTCTTGGCGTGACTTCCTAGGTTCCTCCTACCCCCTGCGATGGAGGAGTATAGCGTGAAGCTAAAAAATAATTTAAAAATACTTTTTCTCAAGTAGGGATCGAATCCACAACCACAATGATAACGTTATGGTAAACTGGTGGTAAACTACGCCTTTATGTAATACTTTTTTTATATTACAACACATAATAACGTCTATTCAGTCATCAAAATCAACTCAACACATAATAAAGCTAATCCATGTAAACAAATAGAATAATTATTAACAATAGCTAATTAAATTCTTTAATGAAACACTATTTCACGTGTTTGACGTTGACGCCGGTCGGGCCCAAGTCACTTTGTCCATATATTTTGTGTACCTGGCCTGTTATACAGCTGTTACATGTTATAAGTTAGTGGTTATTCCGGATATTATTTAGGAAAGTTTATAGATATGTCACTATAGTCTGCGGAGAATAGTGTCTTGACAGAAGGTTTTCCCGTTTACCATGTTGTGCGGGATAAAACGTGAAGCACTTTATCCATTTCGACTAAATGTGAGAGAAGTGTGAAAGTAAAAAATACAAACATTCACACTACGTGGGAGACCCACCACCTACGCTTGAACCAGGGATGTCACTTAAATATAATGTACGCGCTAAGAAGTCGTCGAGTAAATTTTCCTTAAATATTTATAACACGCTTACAAACTACATACTTAAAATGCTAATTCTTCTTTTACATATAAACATACTATTGTCTTTATAACTTAATACCCAAAAAAAATAAAAAACTATTTTTTTATAAAGCTTACACTGATATAAAAATATAATATCGAACATATTTCTATATAAATCTATAGCACAGATACTACTCTACATGATATTTAAAACAAAGTAACAGCCAACAAGACCTATATATAACATTAGCATCGTATTAAAGGCGTTGCACTGTAAAAAAACAAAGTCCGTAGAACCTTTGTTGTGGTGGTCAGTGCCTCGCAAAATAAAAAGACAAGTTAAAACGGGAGGAAACAGGTCTCTACGAACCAGTTTTACAAGTCGATGAGAACTTAAAACGACTCTGCTATACAAATTTAAGACTTAAATTCCTCTAAATAGGTGTATACTATGATTTAAAACATTTCGATTTCTTTGGAATTTTTATTCACGTGATTGTCAATTTTTGGGAGACTGTTTTCTTGGAAGTGGCCCGTGTTTTTTATACGTCTGCGTTTGTAGGGGTCATTGTGAAGGATAGACTAACTTAACTATAGATGTTCTCATATTGTTTATATTTTATATAAAACAATAAATGTATTATACAGATGTTTCTCTTATCTGGCCAGACAAAGGGTAGCGTTAAGTTACGTTACTGCAACAATGAATCTGATTTCAGTTCAAGGTACCTTATGAAAAATACGTATTTTGCTAAATAATGCTTTAGGTTATTCATTTTCAACGCAGGGATTTTGTTTCTTTAATTTCCGTTTTCTCAAAGTATAAAACTCTACGTATTTATATAAAAAAATAACATATTCAAAACAATTTACCAAATATTATATTGATGTACATAAATACATATATACATGATATACACTTCTACGTACCTGTACAAATATATCTCTAAATATGAATATCTAAATACTAAACTCAATTGAATTCGAGCATAAATACAAGAATTTGCATATAAATACGCAGTAATTTCTCATTTAGCGATCCTTTAACCTCAAGGATCAATTCTAACTAGATCAGTCAACCTAAATCAACCCTTTCTGACCACCCTTATCTTATCGACATCGGCCTGTTTGACTGACTACGCACCTAAGGTATTTATTTTCAATTATAATTTAAATTATTCACGCTGTTAATCTTCGTTTTAGTTTAGAAATAGAATGTTAAGTATATTTAGATAGAGATTTTAATAATTAAAATATTGTATTTCCATCAGGCCAGTTGTGGCGACTCCCAGGAAAAGAAAAGAAATATTTAATATTGTCCTTTCCTCGCTCTGATAACAAGGCAAAACGCGGCGTTGAGTTCCACCATTCAAAATGCAATGCCTTTAGAATTCGGCGTAAGGCGGGGAACGGAAGTGTATATCTTAGCACTTCCAAATTCCCTCTGCCTACACTCCTATATGCGAGATACAGCCAATGAATTGAAGCCAATGAATTAATGAATGTAATTCTAAAGAAATAGAGATGTTGGATCTGATTAACACCACACGTATATATCTTTTAATGCATAATAAATTTTAATAAGTTTTTCAATTGTCGAAATGTAATAATGGACCGACATCCGGACATTGAATCCATGGAATACCAAGTAGTTTCTTCTCTGCTTCCATAGCTTCTACATCTTTTTGTATTTAAATTTTAGGCGAAAATGACGCTTCGTAAAGGACAATGGAGGACAATAAAGTATCACTCATATAATTTGAGGAATACATTACAAAGCAATAAGTCTAGTGACTAATGACTAGACTCATTACATATTTATAACGTAGATGTATCATTATAGTAAAATGTCAAAAGTCAAAGTTAACAAGAAAAAGAAGTCCTTAGAAAAGGTGAAATTAACAATCCATTTTGTAAGAACTTCCTATAAATAACCACTGCAGGCATCCAAGGACAGAAAAATAATCAGAAAACATATGGTATGAAAAAGAAATGCGACACATGCGACCAATTTAAAAAGATCTCCTTCGAGAAGGCAATTCTTTATTTTTTGTTCGTAAACAAGAAACTTCGCTGGTGCAGGCTGAACTGGTGTTCAGAACGAGTTTTAGTTGAGCCGTCGCGAGATCGTATTGGTTTATTTTGTGGGGTCTTTATTCGCTGGTGGTACAGTCACCCCAAGAAAAGGTCTCGTGGTCACTGACCATGAACAAGAATAGCTTGTACCTGCGCCGGCGCAGCCCTGACGTCATATATCATCGAACTTAGCCAGGTATAATTACGTGAGACCTTAAGTTTTTTTATGTTTTTTTGTTATTTATGTATATCCCATATTATTAATGTAAATGAGTGAATTGTTTCTCATAATTTATATCAAAAGTCACGAGTTCATATCTGTTGTGTTGTTATAACGCTGCTATATAATGTTAATGCTAGGTAATGTTAATATTTAAAATATTGATTTACCTTTTTATACTTAATTAATAATATTATTTACATACTAAATATTTCAAGCATTCGCGCTGCAATTATTAGTTTCGATATTTCTATATATTGTTAATATTTTTTTTAAACTTTACAATTTATCATGCATATATCAGGGTACTGGAGACATTGCGACTTGAATGGCGGAACTGAACTGTCATGTTATCAGAGCAAACAAATGAAAATAATTCATTCTCATGAGTAGGAATCGAACGCACAATCGTCACGTTTACTATCTGACGTGACGGTGGCCGCAACAATACTGTTTAAAATATAAAGGATTCTCAATTATTATGATTTACAGAGATAAATTGCCTCCTGAACTACCAGTACTTAGTGTTTATAAACATTCTTATGACGTTCCGATATATTATTGTACACTTCCGTTTACATAGCGGCGTATGTTTGTTCATTTAAGTTACTCATCGCACGAATGTATAAGAACCATCTTATACATATATAACTATTATGATAACAAAAATAAATAATTCTTATATATATGGTTCTTTACGTTTTATTTTTAGCGTTGTATTAAATAAGTACTAGAATTTTATTTTATTTTATACCGTCATAAGGTAGTTTTGGATAGAGCTAAAGATGGTTGTCGTTTCGATCTTTTCTTGTCTTGTTGGAATACTGTTTTTTCTAATAAGAATTTAGTAAAAATTATGATTATATACTCCAAACCTACATTGTATTAAAATATTCAACAGGGAACCTGTCTGTTCCCGATTTTCTGCCGCGCTACGCTTCGTCTACCAAAGCGTTAATAAAAATAAATCAAATATCATATCCAAGTTAACAATAATCCCAGAATGGGAATCGAACCAAGAACCATCGCGTCGAGTTTTGAAATTTTTCATTTTTCAACACTAAATATTTTTTTGAAATATTACCAAAATATTACACGTTTAAGGTATCCCCTAACAAATTCACGTGTAAACGAACAATGTTCTTAAGAAATACAGGCACGGAACGGCAACGTAACGGATTTATGGCTGAACGAAATTAACCTAAAGGTGTCGCTAAGAGATTTATATGGCGGAAATGAGACGGGTATTTTTTAGGCTTTAACTTCGATTTACATCTAATTTAAGAAGCAGAAGGATCAAAAGATGTTGAAGGTCTGTGGTTCATAAAGTTTATTTTTATAATTGAAAGGTGACCAAAATCTAGGTATTTTTTATTTTGTAAGGTTAATATTGAAACAGACAAACTCAACAGTGTCCTGGAGTCTCCAGAGCTTACAAATACATCGATTACGTTATGAAATCTCGCTGACTTTATATTTAGCATATTGTAACTCAGCAAGACAGTATACCTACATGTATGTAGACGTTTCCTCAGTTAGATTAGCTATAAATCTAATTAAATTAAGAAAATAGAAAAGTATGGATATGGATTCAGCCTTTCGGTTAGCTTCACGTTCTTTCTTTCATAGCCGGAAAGGCAGAGGTACTACTATTAAGACACTCCATTCCTTTATTTCAATCCAAATTTCGAGACATTATGTATAGTGAGGCCAAACACTCCCAGTACGTATATCGAATACATAACACGACGTGCCAAGACGCCCTTAAAATAACACATATTTATAGACTTTTACACTTAGCAATAAAATTATAAATAAAACATATTAGAGCAATATCCATTTAAACACCGTTTGTCTTATGAGGATATTCTAAATGGAGATCCCTATATAATATTCGTGTACAGTACGCAAAAAAAACAAGCAAAACGAACGTTTTGCACGAGGACCGGATGAATGAATCGACGGATACGGTTATTTCGCATAATGAATTCGCCGAACGAAATTTCGTGGTTTCCGAGCAGTGTATATAGGTAATGTAAGGGCATTTTAAAAACGTATGCTTCAGGAATAATGTTATTGAATTAATTAATTTTAAATATCTTATTAGTATAAATAAAAATACAAAAAAAATAGAGGCCAGACGCGTGGTGCAGGGGTACCAAGGTGTAAGCAAGATGGCTTGTGGGTTCGATTTTTACTCGAGACGATGAAATATTTAATATTTTCGCTTGTTCGATGTTGTGTCGAAGCTAAGCGCGGCGTTAGTTCTGCCACTGCAACCTGCAATACCTTCAGAATTCGGCGAGAAATGGATAATGTAGTGGATTAACCATAGGTTCCCTTTGCTTAACCTGCTGTTTGTGGGATACAACGTGAAGTTAAAGAAAATAAAAATAATAATTTCTTTCAAATTTTTTATACTCTTCTACACTTTCACTAATAAACATTGATAGGATTTTATTTTACAAATATTATTATGAATACGCGTATTTTACGTCATTCATTTGTTAATTATCATCTTAATCAAATACCATCATAACGTTAGATTTGATTGAATGAAAAAATATTAGGCAATACGTTTGAGCCGTTACCTAATATTCAAAAGAAAAAAAATAACTACTAAGTTTTAGCTCATTATAAAAACGAAAGTTGTGTTGTAAAGATAAACGAAAATATTAATAATTAAAAAAATGTCGTAAAAAACTGTGACAAAAACAATGGCCACCGCCATGACGGCAAATACCTGTTAAGTCATTACCAAGCTATAAACCCAGTAGCTGTGACGGTGGAAACGTCAAATTCTATAGAAAAATTAACCGAACACGCCCAATGACAACGTCGAAACAAAGACTGCCCGCTCAGTTGATTAATAACCGAAGCGTTTGTACTGTGGCGGGTTAAAAAATTAAAAAAATACACGTGGACCCAAAATCATGGGCTATTCATACCACAATAGGGCTAAAACGATGTCAGCCAGACTTTATTACAATGTTATAGAGTCTATCTTCTTAGTCCCATTTTTGGTATCCTGTTGAACGATCTTCAACTTTATTTTTAAGGGGCATTGTTCAATTTCGTTTGTTTTCCCGTTGGAATTCAACATGGCGTCAAAAAAGGATGGGGCTTGAAAAAATCATGGTTGGATGCGTGTGGGCGACTGCGGTCCCCATGAAAGGTTCTAAAGCCTATATTTGATATGGAGAAACTGTATATGACATGGTTTGACCGTGCATTGTCTATGAAATGAGAATGTATTTCAGTCATTGCATAGACAATGCATATGTTATTAAGTAATTAAAAAAAAAATGTTAACTTGGTAGAAAAAAATAGTCAATATAAAACTTATTCGATTAAATTCGACGCTATTTATTCTGCTGTAAATATTAATGGCTATGCTGATATGCCAAATAGCATACATTTAAAAAGAGTTTATGTGAACGAATGAAAAATGATAGTAAATGTAAAACAAACATGATAGATTATTATTATCAGGATGAGATTAATATGTAAATCTTATTTTAATCAATGTAAGATTTACATATTAACCTCAATAAATTCCATTTCCTCACATTGAAACGTCTTTACCATACAAATTACTTTCTACAATCAAAGCTTCTATTAAGAGAAAGAAACTAAAGAATCTACACAAATACCTCAAACAACCAAACTTGCTACCACCGCAATCAAAAGCTAAGACAATAGCCGATTAACACACTAGCTATGATTTTTCCATGTTCATCTAATTATAAACATAATATCGCATAACATTCACGTGGTGACATGACGGTAGAGACCGTTGTTATTGTAACACGACGCTGTAACTAGCTACTATTTACAATTAAATATTATAATTAGACTGTTAATTTTCTATATAACTCTAGTAGGTACTATTATATTACATTATTATATTTTTTTATCAAGAAATTATTTATGTTCTATATAAAAGACCACCAACTGATGATATTTAAGAATATAGTGTTATTTTCTTTTAGTTTTTATTAATATCAATTTGTTAGTTTAAAGAAAATACAAATGCATTTATACGCTTGAGCTCGAAGCAGCAGCTTGCAAGAGGAGGCTTTAGACCCTTTAGAATCTACTCACCTTTACTGGTCGAGCTTAATATGGCTAGTTTATATAGTCTTGAATCTAGTGTCAAGACACTCCGTTCTCTTACTTTTCGTTCAAATTGCAGATATAGGATGTTAAGTGGAATTTAACGCCATATTTCAAAACATTAATCTTTTCTTACCACATAGATAAAATTAACCTTCATTGAAATTCCTTAAACTACTACGGAACGGAATCCACTCTGTATCTATTGGAAACATTCTATGTGTCATGATGTCGGAAATATCTAGTTATTTACATCTTATTCGTCACTGCTATAGCATCACGTTTTATATAGAAAACAAAGTAACGGTTTATTTTATAAGACGACGTCAATGAAAAGGGGATTTATTAAGAATTATGCACTTAACGGTAAAAATGCATTTATTCGTAGAATCTTCCTTAAATTTACCCAGCTTCGTTTGTATTGTTATTGATCATTTTCATTGACATGTATTGTTATTTATCTAATCTTTTTCTTATGAGTAAAGATTTCAAACTTTACAGGAAAATTTGATACATGACTAAAAGTATAAAAATATATTAAGATTTAAAATATAAAAAAATATAAATAAGGTCTTTGCACAATGGATGTGGCAGTGGCAAGACCACAAATCAACGCACGTTCCCAATTACTGTATCTAGAATTTTTTTAAGATGGGGTTCTTTGTCATGAGCACGAAAATGGGAATTTTGGTAAATTCCTAAGAGTTTCGAAAAAAATGTTTTTGAAAAATTCGAAAATAGGGTAAAACCACGAACGTTTGCTAGTAGTATAATTAAATGTTTAACTATAACAATGAAGTATATTTAAAAATAGTTAACATAGCCATTCTCCTCTAAATAACAAAATGTCACCCAAGTTACTAACCGCAAAACGTCTTTGTCTCCGGATTTGCTAAATACAATCAAACCTCTACGTTACACAATTAGCCTAGATCAAAGTTGGCAGCTAATGATCTAATAGAACAGGCGAATCCACGTGTCGACGTATGTATCATTAATCATTCTGAGAAACGTATACGGAAGTGCCTTGGTAACTGGATGTCAGTGTACCTAGGTACATATGTTACAATTTGTAGGTATGTCTTTATGTTCATACATAGAATGATTTGAAATCAAAATAAGTTGAGCTTCGCTACTTAATACGCAATCCCTCTAAAATTCGGGGGAAAGTAGGGAACGAAGTGTCTTAACACTAGGTTCATAGCTATCATATTAGCACGGCTGTCATAATTATTAATTATATCGTCGTGTCTCATTCTACTAAAGGGGGAAATTAAATTCGAATAGGAATTGAATCCACAACTTTTATTATTAGAGACAATAAGTGTTTCACTGCGCCGCGATATTCTCAAGTATTTACTAACTCAAAACGTATTTTCCAGTAGGTTATCTCTAGAAAATCCGGGATATAACAAAAAATACTATATAAGGAAATAACATATAAGAAAATGAAAATTGTTTATAGTAATATTATGATAATAATAAAACCATATGACTATTTATTTAATAGTACTTTGTAATTTCTATTATTACATTCTGAGAAGCGGATGCGGAACTAAACCTTGGCGTGGGCATGTTCGGACTTAGAAATGTAAGGTATAACAACAATAATATGTTTCTTACGAAAATAGCAATACTTATAAATATGGATATGAGTTGGAATGATAGAATAACCGCAAATGAAAAAGGTTTTATTAGATATATCCGTAAATAGATGCATTTTTTAAATTCTTAGTCTTGCTTTTTTAGAAAAACGTGAGCTAATTCCGTACTATTTCGTTAAATTTTTCTATGCCTACAACGATAAGAAATAAAAAAATCGGTAAAATCTCTAAGCATAGCAAGAGCCCATAAGTATTCGAATATATAGTACAAGCCTACAAAATAAAGTTACAATGTCAATCGATCTTGACATATTACCATTCACCTTGAAATATAAGATATTTAATTACATTCGCTGTCATTTCACCGAATACAATTGTACTTGAAAAATTTGAATTTGAATTTTTAAATAAAAATTTATAAGAGGTACATTACATATTTTAAGAAGTTTATATAGTTCAATAAAAAAATCATGTCACACGTCGAAAAGTGAGGCGGCGTCTCACTGTAAACGAGAAGGCGTGGCGTTGAGTTCCGCCACTTAACACGTAATGTGTCGAATGTGTTTAAAATTAAGCGGAAAGGGTGGGTCTGTCTGACCGTCTATCCTGCTATGCTGGAGCAAGCGTAAAGCTGCCATAAGTATCATTTAAATGTACAATCTTAGCAAGAATTTCACTAACAAAATTCTTTCAACATGCTTATATCGCATAAAATTCACGATATATTCATCTTTCTCATTCAAACATTGAATAATATGAATATGTAAGAAAAGGACAAAAGCAGCAGGCACTAACCAAAATCACTCAATCCGGTTAAACCCTTTATATTGTTATCGTATTTGAGAATCGCTAACAGTCAGCATTACCTGTAAACAAAGATAAAACAAACATTATTACAAGGGAATATAATTAAGCTTGTCTCTATATTGTATGGAAAATTTGCTAAATTGACAAATAATTTATAAGTAGTAGGTTAGGTGTGTTGAATTATGTGTTATTTATCTAAAATATTCATTTTAGAGGGGAACTAGCCTGGACTTCCTGGAGAATAGAGTGTTTTAACAGTAGGTTCCCTTGCCCTGTTTTAAGCAGAAAAAAGCGTTAAGCTACTTTCTTCTTCTACTTGAACCTTTATACACGAAAATATCTTGTTATTATTTTATTTATACCATTTATATAGTAGTCACGAAATTCACCTAGTTTCCATAGCCCAGTCTAATCTATTGGTGGCGTGAGATTAAGGAAGACCTAAACATACATCGCGTACGTATAAGCGCGTAAGCCGGTGTTTCCGTAGAAACCATTGTTTGAGACGACCACACAGGAATATTGTCTTAAGCGAGGATCTTTGAACCCTATACGTGTTGTTATGTATATTAATAAATTATATTTTGGAACTTTTAACCGTCGTGGTTGTTTAGTCCGCCAATGCGACGGTTGTGAGTTCAACTCGCAAATAGGGGAAATAAGCTATTATAATTTCTTCCTAGTAACAAGATAAAACGCGGCGTTGATTTTTTTTTCTTTTTATTTAAATAATTTTTCAAGAATCGGCCGCTGTACTATTGCGCCATGTAAGATTTTAAAATGAAACGATGTAGTTTACAATTATACACAATTAAATTCTCTTTGACTGTTACAATGTATATAAACAATACAAAAAAAAATAAGGTTAAAAGTTTTTCTAACGATCAAATGAGTATAAAATTACGTAGTGTTTACCACTAAACAAACAGAGATAAAGCGTAGTGATGTAATTATAGATTAGATATCTAACATAAATGTGATTGTAAATGATTAAAACAATCCGTTTAATATTAAAGAACTAAACATAGTGTACTCCAATTCGGACAAAATAAAAAATTCTAGTAAACCGCTGGGCTTAAGAGGCGAGGCGGGGGATTATCGTGGGAATTTTTGGGCGTATTTATTAAGATTTATAGCATTGTTTGCTATACTTTCACGAATTTCACGAAATGTGTACGCTTTTTTTCTTAGTTTTAACAAAATGAAGATAAATTTTTAGATTTGAGGTTATAAATCAAGAACAATAAAGAAAGTGATCTAATTGAAATTTTGGGGATGGTAAAAATTATAGAATTGTGCAAAGAGAATAGAATAGATGACGTTTAAATTGTCTGGACAATTCTGTGGACTTAAACTTTAACCCGCAATAGTTACGTGCGATAGTCCATAGCGTTAAAAAATTAGTTCATTTATTATAAAATCAGAAACAAACTAAAAACCATCATGCATTTGACGAAAAAAAGCATCCCTAATCATTTCCCAATACATTACTAATTCCAAAAGGAAACAAGACCTCTAGTTAAGTAGCAGTATTACAATATAATTATAACAAAAATACGTTCTATCCCATTCTAACTGTAAATATTTGTACTGGTTATGGGTGGGTACAAACCCCGACTTTGTTTGAACAAGTTGTACGCCCGATCCCGACATAGTAAATCTTTAGTTTAGTGATCCTTTAGGTCGCCTTGTTTATTTTTAACTGGATTTAGTAAGAGCTTGATGCATAGAGCACGACTTTATATGAGAAAGTTAGAGACTTCTTTTTTAGTTTTACAAACACACACACTAGAATATGTTGTTGTTGATGAAATATACAAAAAACCTTATTATTTTAAATATTTTATCGACTTGGTTAAATTTCCCAAATTCATTTAGACACCGACCTTGAACGAATGACATCCTCCTAACTTTGAATCAATAGCTTTAATTATATATTAAGAGCATATCTCACAATTTTATGTTACTCTATATAAAAGAATTAACATTTTCAAAGAAAAAATCCTTTATACAAACAATCGAATACTTAGAATATACAGATAATCTTTTATATTGCCGCTTAATAATATAATGTAAAAAGCAATACTTGTAAACCTTAATGTTTATGATAAGATATGATTTAAAGTAGAATTTTTGTATATTGTGTTTACAAAAAGATGTAAAATTAAAAGGAATATTACCAAAATAATTATTACACATATTACATAAAAAAGAATTACAGCTTGTTCTTTATAAAAAATTGCTTATAGCCGGAATCGAACACCCGATAAAAATTTTCAATAATATTAAGTCTATCTACAACAATACACAACACACTACGTATTATAGATTTTAACTTCATGTCAGCCATTAAAATACGGGCACATTAATTATTATTATAAGGAAAATGATTAATTACTTTCCAAGAATTCCCCTTTGGGGTTCTTCAGAGAGGTATGCTGGTTATAACTAGGTATATTTAGGATGGCATTAATGATTTGGTAAAGCGATTTGACTTTAGGTTGTAAATGGATGGGTGGAGGTTTTCCATTAGTTATGGGGTAGTGGGTTCTTCAATCATATGAATTTTAGGGTTGTAGAATCTTTTAACATTGGAAGTTTTTCAAATCTTTAAAGCATAGAAAAATGAGTATATATATCTAGATACCCTGTTTATAGTATTTAAATAGGAAAAAAATGTTAGTTTTACGTGTTATTCCGCAAGTACTAAGTGGAGAGATTTTTTCTTAGAACACTCTACTCTCCAGTTTTCGCCCAAATTAGAAACACTGAGTTATGAGTGGCATAACTTAAACGCTCTACTTTGTCTGAGTACCATCTAGACATGACTTAAAATTATTTTTCAAAAACATGACAAATTGGATTTACCGTACAAATTAATATTAAAACTTCGGAAATCTTTAAATCATTAACTTAGCAAAGAGCTCTTAAGAGTCCATTACGCGTTAAGAATTCTCGAATAAATTCACTAAAAGGTTCTAGATTACAGTCTACAGTATCTCGTTCTTATAGTTTAATGAAATCTATAAAATCACTTTCACTTTAGTTTTGGGATTGCTTCATTAAGTCTAGACAACAATTTAGTTTCAATTAGGATTTGTTAATTATAGAACGTGTTCACTCGAATATTAAATATATAGTGCTCCAGCTTGTTTCATTATAACAACATATTTACGTAATATATATGAAGTTATTTTAGCTATGCCTAATGAAAAAAAAAGGATTGCTCTTCTATAAAAAAAATGTAGACCAGGCATCGAACACTTGACCCGATTCTTAACTCGAAATTCAAATAAATAAATAGACCTATATAGTAGTGTGATTTCGATTAAAAAGAATTATTAACAACTGTGCTACCTACAGGTGAAGTATGACCGTGACCGTAGCGGCATAGTTAGAACGTAGCAAAAAATATATATTAAAAAAACATTTTGGGGTATCTTGACCCTAGTTTTTCTCTGTCCACTGGCATCCACTTCTTCACATGCCGTCTCGAAGGTCAACCGAGGTCTCTCCCACAAGTCAGACAAAATTAAAAGCTGAAACTGCGTGTCCCGCAAAATACTTTATAATAAAAAAATAACCGCCATCGTTATATTTTGATGGTTCGAAGCTCAGTTTAACATAACAAAGGTTGCCCAACTATTGTTTGAGCCAGACGATATTTAAATATTCTATTGGGCTCTGTATAGGTATTTTTTTTCAATTTTTTTTACGTTTTATACAAAAGCTGGTGTTCGTGTATTGAAACGTATGCGACGACTGGCTCATTCTGTTAGAAAAGTGAAATAGGAGGTAATTTTTACTAAATGATTTAAAAATTGATATTAAATAAGATTGAAATAATAGAACCTTTCTCTTATCTTTTAGAAGATAAGAGTCGATATTTAGAGGA
This sequence comes from Heliconius numata, assembly GCA_016802625.1. Classification (NCBI taxonomy): domain Eukaryota; kingdom Metazoa; phylum Arthropoda; class Insecta; order Lepidoptera; family Nymphalidae; genus Heliconius; species Heliconius numata. The sequence continues at coordinate 1,071,711 of JAEBDU010013092.1, forward strand.
TATGTATAAAGAAGTTGATGAAAATAGATGAAACGAAAGAAGGGTATGAGAAACTTCATTCGTTCCATCATCTTCTTTACTTTAAAGCGTTTAAACAAAAAATAGTAAAGATTTTTTTTAAATGAATCTCTTAGGATTCGACGATTAACCGAACAGTCTAGACTTATATTACTATAAGACAAGGTAAACGCGAATATTTCGGTTTAATAAAGAGTTCCATTAAAATGAAATGTCAAAAAATCGCCAAAATCAAAGAGCCTATTAAATAAGTTATACTATATATTATAGTAGAAGTAGTTATCAAAGCAGCTATGACGCCATATACGAGTATTATATAGTTAAGAAAGTTTCAATATAAACCATAAATTCCACCCTTTATTTCATCTTGAGCATAATATTTGAAATAACATGAAACAATAAGGCATCGACAACACCTGCATCGCACTCATGCCATTGTGCCAGTGTTTTGACAAAGAAGTTATCACATAAATCTTATACAATATACACTTATATACTGAACAGCTGTTTCCTTTATATCACTTTATAAGACTCGTTAAGTGTTTTTGAGATTGGATGGTGAATGGGTGGGTTTTAATAATGGTTTGTAAATAATGGTTATTAGTAGGTATACTTAGTTCGTGGTACGGTAGTTTTTGAATAAACGTGAAGGTTGTGAGTTCGATTTCCAGTTGGGGAAATTAATTGTGATCATTTTCTCGCTCTGATAAGAACACACGCAAGATTTGAAAAAATGGATGTAATGTGAGAAAACAAGCAAAAATAAAAAAAGAACAACTATTAGGGGTAAAAAAGAGTATGACGTAAACGAGAAGATGTATTCTTATTATTAATTATATATTATTGTTATTGTAGGATGTTGTATTCATATAAAAATATTGTCATTCAAGTTAAGTTTAGTTATTTAGTCATATTACTTCAGTTTTAGTATAAAATATGTTTTTAATTAGCTATACAATAACTTAAATCTAAAACAGCATCTGTATTCCATAGTTAGAAAACCATGTGTCCAAGTGACGAAACATAAAGGAAAAATTAACGAGCTTCACCTTAAACTGAGTCCATTTAAATTTTATTCTGTATTTCCTTGAATAGCCGGAACTTCTCGCTTTAAAGGAATAGTAAACGAATGGAGTCAACGCTTTTAATTTACATTTTAAAAATTTAAATGAACTCGTTCGTACATAGCACAGCGGACTCTATTCATTTTGTTATTCAAGTTTTCGGAGATGAATCTTGTAGTGCTCAGTTACTTAGCCGGTGTCTGGTTAAGACGACCAATTTACATGAAAACTAGATTGATTATTAATATTTAGTAGGAATGTTAATAGTTGGCGGTTTGGTATAACCCTGTATAATTAAATTAAACGGAAGGCAGTATGAAAATGAATGTTAAATATAAACGCTTTTTAATACATCTAGCCTCTGCGACTTCGCCTGAGTGTTTAAATGGAACATTCTAAGTGCCATGGGTAAACTGTCCGCAAGTGCAGTGGGTGGGTGGTAAATGGACTACCTTTGGATAGAAACAGACAGATTTTTACAACGAAACAGTAGTTCCTAAGATTAGCGCATTCAACCTGTCAGATTTTTATGTATAAAAATTTGATAAGTTTTACATGGTCCTAAACCAAAATCTATGGAAAATTCCAACCAGAATGGTATATATATAATGGTAAGTATACCTATACAAATTCGATCTCCATATATTTGTAAATTAACGGACCGTTAGTATTTAACCCTCCTCTTCTGTCGGGTAAAGGACCCATTTCATATACACGCGCGCTCTTCATCACACGTCTTACGTTATTGTGATTTAAAACGACCCTTGACTCAACGAATTTATATCGGTGTTAAAGATTGTATCCTGTCAGGTAAATAGCATTTCGAATATATTTATATAAAAATATATGTTTTCAATAATTATACACAGCGGAGAAAGAAGTGTCTTGACACTAGGTTCTCTGTGCCTAACCCTGCTATAGGGCGGGCTAAAGCGTAAAATATTTTTTTTCTACTTGCTAGAAAAGGTTAATCCGCCTTTTATACTTTTTACACATAAAATATTATCGAAATCAGTACAGCTATATTCACGTTAATAAGTGAACACAAACAAATATGTAAACATTTACATTTCAGATAAAAGAATAAGCAATTTAAATACAAAACATGAAATGTTAATTTTCAATAAAGAACGAACCAGAATTGAGTTATCTCAAAAATATAACAAATTTCTTGCCGCAGCGGAAGTACTAATAAAATATGTGGGTAAGCAAACTTCGTTTGAGCCTCGTTCAATTCGTTTAAACAACTAAAATAGCCTGGCTGTATCCGCCGCGCTGTAGGGGACTGTTTGGGTAAGGCGTCTTCAAGATTTCATTTTAGAATTACTTTATGGGTAATTCCCTTTTGAAGAATATAAATGTTTGTTGACTTAAATTATTCTATATCTTTTTTGTTCTTGAGTTTTGATGACAAAAGTTAGGTGTTATTAAAATATATCAGTGATAAATAAGAAACATGAACATTAAAGATAAAGCCCAAGAAGAATTTTTACTTTAGAACTAAATTATTAAACAATGCTATCGAATTAACTAAATTCGTAAAATTTACTGTTTTCCCGTAGGAATTTCAGGAAATCCTCTTTTAGTACTCAAATAACTCCAAATTTTCGTTCGTATCACGTTGTCTGTCAGTACACCTAGTAAAAGAAGAATTTCACATACTTATGTAAGCACAAAAAGCTATTCAAAATATATCTAAATATTATTTAATTATTTATTTACAAAACTATATACTGGTACTGTACAAATCAGCTTAGTTTTTGGCTATTTCAAAAGATTGTCGAGTGGATTCATTTTGATGTAACAAAAACAGGAGTACATATTGTTATGATATTTCACTATACGACGAACAATACTACAATGGCTTATTAGTAGAGGTAGTGCCATGAAAAAACATGCGGGAATATACTCGTATGGTTAAACTTTGATGGAAGGCATGCGGGTTAAGTACTTGGGAAGACACGGATGATAAGCAAGTTTAGAGGGTCGCCTAATGTTGTAAAATTTGGGTTTTTAGTTGTGTTTAAAGGTTGTTTAGATTTTTGAATTTGTTTTGAATGGTATATAATATAACGTTTATAAATATATTGCTAAATTATTATTATTATTATTATTAAGGCCGTCGTGGCGCAGTTTGACAGCTCTCATTGTAAACGCGATGCTTGTGGGTTCGATATCCATATAGGGAACCGATTATATTACAACTATTATCATTTCCTCGCAACTAAATAATTTCTTTTAGTTTTAAATCAAGTTTTCTTAAAAAGGAAATAAACATAAAATATGTTTATTTTATATAAAGATACGAATAATATTAACCCATATTTCTATGTAGGTATATATTTATTAATTATAATAAATACGAACGAAACCAAATATCCGGGAAAGTGATTACATGATGGAGCATTGAAAAGAGAAAATTAATTTTTCGATAGCTATCGTATTCCATGAAAGGCCGCGAAAATGAGTTTCTCAAGTGAATAGGGAATCGCATATAGATAATAAAAATAATACATTATATCTTTGAAACGACGATTTAGGATACTCCAAGCTTTTTGAGATTAGTAATATATCTGCCTTCCCTGCTATGTGCTGGGATATGTAGAATAAGGGATAGGTAGATAGAGCCGTCCTGAAAATGTCGTCCTGGAAACAGAGTGTTTTAACACTAAGTTCCCTCTGTCTACTCTGTTATATGCGGAAACAAGCATGGAGCTAAGAAAAAAACAAATTCCCATTTTGTTTTTCTTCTCTAACCTATTATCCTCAATAGGTACCTATCTTAAAGTTATGAAAAGAAATTCGATTTAACAACACTCCCTGCAAACATGCCATTATCTATTCGTTAAATTCTGAGAAAGTATCGTGTTCTTGCTTCCTTAGAAACTGTGGATATATACCTGTAAGTACTATACCATACGTGAAATGATCGTTTGTTATCTTTTATATGGAATCAGATATGAGAAAAATAAGTGATTATATTTTTCTTAAGAAAAGAAGGAACTCGATAATAATGTAATATGACGTAGATATATAAATAACTTTTGTAATTGCATGTAGGAGTTAGGTGAATTTAAATATAGCTTGTGAACTTATGGTGCAATGGGACTGCATATGACTGAAAACGTGATGGTTGTGGGTTTGATACCCATTTGGGACAATAATTGTATTCAAATTATTATAGTCCCCGTTTTGGTGGACAAAGCGGTAATTTTCGGCACTCAGATTGCAATAACTTAAAAATTGAACGTTGCTTCTTAGTAGTAGGACTGTTAATTTATTCAGGGTTCCCTCTGCCTTCCCCCTACGAAGTAAATGCGTAAATATACATGTAACTAGTATTCAATATCTCCCCAATATCTCATTTAAGAGTAAAAGAAGCAAAAAAGAGAATATCAAAAGCGAGTTTCAGTTTAATAGGAAAATTAAAAAAATATCAAAGTACTTTAGGGTAGTTTATGGCTAAGTAAACACATAAATACGAAGAAATTCTCGTTATTTGCGAACTCTGCTCTCAATACTATGAGACTTAAACTTTTTAATTAATAAAATTTTAGGGCAGGCGTTTCTCTGGTAATAGCAAAAATCATCCTTGTATATTGATTTCAACGAAGAAAGAACGGAAAGAGCCCATTTTGTATTAGATTAGGCTCTAGGCTAAATAGGCTGACCAGAATTTCTAGACATTCTGGTCCTAAATTTTCAGTTATAACTCCTGAAACATCCCTATTATGTAATTTGAACCTATAAGTACACCACGACACTACGGGTACATAGTAAATAAATTCTTCTATGTGTTTAGTTTATTAATAAAATACACAACCATTACTGTATCCTATTTTTATTCACAAAAAATATAAATTTTACTATAAAATTCGGAACATAAGTAACGATTATCGTAAAAATTGTAACAAAATACAAAACTGTGGCAACCTTAAGAACTAAGTAATTCAAATTTATTATTATTTGTTATTTTTACGATACCTAGGAGGGTATGGGGACGCTAAACGCGTTCATATCACAGCATGAATAGGATATTGTAAAACAGACTTTATGTGGCATAAGTTAGAATGAGTTTGTATAGACGTTGTAGGTTTAAATTCTATTCTTCTAGTTTCAGTTTCACGCTTTATTCCGGGTAGCTAGAGAAAACGGAGCGCCAAACACCTTGGTCTTTGCTTACTTCTTGCGCCTCGTACACTGTCATCAACCTCTTCCCACGTGTCCTCCAGGGGACGCCCCTCATGCTTTTTACGTTTTCTCCGGTATCATCGATACTGTGTTACAGAAAGCGAACCGATGTCAATCTTCAAGAGAGTGTATTCTAATTCTATTACGTCGAATATTAGAAATTACTATTTGTATTATATTAAAAACACGTTCAAAAATACAAATATTTCAATTGATGTTTTGATATTAACATCCAACCGACCCAGTTAAGTAAGCTATAAAAACAATTTTCTATCTCACCATAAAGATCTATAAGTTACGTAAGGACGAAACAAATACCTCTCAGTACTTAAGAATACTATTAAGGTTACAAACATTTCTAGGCCACCTGCAGGGAATAAATTACCCGGAACAGTTAAGCTTAAGCGATATCGCAAAATGCGGTGGCTGCGTGATAATTCTCAACATCTTCAGAGATATTTTCCTTATGGAGTATAGACGACACTTTTTAATGCTACTTTATTATTTACAATGCTATAATATTATAGGTATATTGAAGATGTTTAAATTTCTGAACGCAATGTTCCGAAATTCCGGCAGAAAATGATGAACAGTCTTAATAAATTTACGCCCTCGTAGTCAAATGAAAATGACACATGACATATTCTTAGTAGGTACAGACAGTGGGTTCAATCAAAACGATCAATGTGACATAATATAGGCCTCAGACTGCCTCGATAAATTGACTATCCAACATAAAAAGTAATTTTCAATTTGAACCAGCAGCTCAGGAGATAAGCGCGTTCAACCAAACAAAATCTTCAGCTTTATGATATTGGTAGAGCTATAGAAGAATACGTTTATTTTTAGCTCCATGCTCGCAGATGGGAACCTAGTGTTAAGACACTGTTCCGTTCCCATTAAGACACTTCCGTTCCTCACCTTCCACGGAATTTTAGAGGCATACCATGTTGAGTGGCGGAACTCAATTCAAAATATTAAATATTCAATAGAAAATTTTAAATATTTCACTCTCGAAAGTAGGATTTGAACCCACAACTGTGGCGTTTACAGTTCCACCCTTGCACCCCTGAGCCACGACGGCCTCATCAGAACAGCGACGCTGTAATAAGGCACGGGTCGTGATAGTCACAGGTTTCAGGCAAATTTCTCTGGATTTTGACAAAATACCATCCAATTTTTTCATAAATTCAATAAAAGATTTCTGATTTAGTATGCTTCCTAACATACCTACTAAGAAGTAAAAAATATAATGCTACACTGTTATATATTTATGTACATAAAGATAACAAGCCGTCTATTTATTTGCGTAGGTGTAGATATATTTACAAAGTAATTTACTATCGATGAATGACCTTTCTTTTTATTACTTATTTGTAGCGAGTATCTAATTTGTGACAGTATAATGACGCAGTTGATCTGCCTGCCTGAACACGGTGGGTGTACGTGGAAAATTTTATTGGAAGAAATATCTGTTTTATTTATTTGTCGTCGTAGCACAGGAACGAGTGTGGGTTTGATTCCAATTTAGGAAAATGAATTTTCAAAGGAAAGTGGAGACAAATAGTGTCTTTACAATAAATACGCCTTATCGATAGGATAAAGCGTTAACCTACTTGACTTTCTTTATTTGTACACTTAGACGAAAACGATGATATACCAACGGTCATTAAAATGTGAAAAAAGAAGAATGAAGTCAAGTAAGTAAAGGTTCTAAAACCCCGAGAACCTGCAGGAAATGCGTGAAGACAAAAACCAGTTGGTTAAAGAAATCAACAATCCCCACAGGATCCACTCACTCGCCATTAACAAGAATGTTCCAACATTTAAAACTTATCTACATTATTCTCAGGACTGTTTCTACACTCGCACCTCTTTATGGTTCAAAAAAACTCTTGATTTTATCACCATCACTTCCAACAGTGGAACCTAACCTATAACCACATTACAATTATAAAAAAATAACTAATCACTCAAAAATGACATAATATTATTCATAGAAAGTTCTGGAATCTGAACAAAAAAAGTCCGTCTGTCATGTAATGACTCAGCGAAGGGATGCAGGTAAGAAATGGGGAACAGGTAGGAATTAAACGAGATAGATGTATATATCTGTTTCAAAATTACCAAATATGGTCTTTTTACTTTTGTAGAAGAAGAAATTCTTTCATACAGTTCATTATTTGACGCCGTTAGGGCGGCGCAATGGACAAAGTCGACTGGGAATGAGTGGGCCCACACACAGGAAGATAGGAATCTAGTGTTAAGACACTCCATTACCCATTTCCTGCTGCATTCTGGAGGCGTTGCGTGTTGAGTGGCGGAACTCAACGCCGCACTTTGCCGCGACACCAGAGCAAAGAAATGAAAATACAAATTTAAATAAATATTTCACTTCTTCAAGTGAGGATCGAACCCACAACCAGTCGATTTCACAGTCACACTTTACGCCCCTGCGCCACAACTGGCCTCTACGGTATATGTAGATACATGTCGGTACATTTCTATATACGGGATACAGAGTGAAGCTCTATTTGAATCATAATATAGATGAAAAAATTGCAATTCAAGTTTACACAAGTTGTCTTTTTAATCGTCGTAAGTTTTTCGTATTGTGTTGTTGTTAAAATAAGTCGAATTTTGTCAATGAGAATCGAACCTACAATCGACATTTACCTAATGTCGTATCATCAAACATGTAAACACTTGCGTTTTATTTAATACAATTCATAAATATTTACATTTAATGGCAATATAGCACAATATTACGCTGAAAGTAATTGAAACAATGATTTCATTTATTTTGTTATCACTAAATAATTGACATTTTAACACCAATACGTACGAAAATAATAAAACCCATTTTTTTCGTATTTTAAATCGTAGATAAATTTAATAGATAGTCTGCATAAACAATTTTATTCCCATTAAATTAATTTTAAATAAGATATAAATATACTTGAAATTATTAATTTACATATAAATTTTAAATTTTAGATATAAATGAATAATAAATTATACATAATATGGGTTTAACAATAATATTATAGAAAAATTTGTATTTTTTCTCATATTCTTTATACGTAGCTATCTATACCTTCATATATCTAAGTGAAATAATTAACAAATAAATATTACTAGCTTACATACTTTTCATTGAATTGGCTTATTAAATCCGAAAATTTATATAATATTCGAAATATAATACTATAGATAATTCTAAAAGTTGTATATGAATAAAAATACTAATTTATTTGTTAACGCTACAAAAAATAACTATAATACAATAACTTAAGTATAGTACTGGCGTAGTCACGTCACACAATTCACACATCAAAACAGACAGTACAATGAAGTGTGGGTTATTGACTCGTCCAGCCATGGACAAAGTGTGTAAATTTCTTTTTTTTAACTTCACGCTCTATCCCGCATGTAGCTGGATACACAGTTTCCGTTTCAAACTCTCCGCCCAATTTTTGAGACAATGAGTATTGAGTGGCGGGTCTCAACGCCGCAGCTCTGAGCTAAGAAATCACAATATTCAACTCTAAGTGTGAATCGAAACCACTACCATCGCTTTTACAGTCTAGTCTTTTACTAGTTATAATGAAGATATTTTTGTAGAGTAGGTACGCTCTCTTTCTTCCCTCTATAATAGAATGAGATAGCAACACTATTGCAACGCACGAAACATGACAGGGAAATATTATTTAGATTTAAATTTTAAATTATTGAAGCTTATTATTTATTTTGGTTTTTCTTTTGATAATTTAGTTTACACGTGGTGTAAGAAAAATGATAGTCATTTGATTGTATGAAACAAAAATATAAGAAAAATATATCTTAAAAGTTGATTTGTACAAATTGAACAGTGATTTATTGTACGATTATTAAAATAAAATATATTATATAAAATGTAAATTTATGGATATAATATGAAAATTATATTCTGATTATTTTAAATATGGATGTCACTGTCATCACTATGATTAACAAAAATGTAATACCAATAATATAAACTAGTATTAACATGCGGCTTCGCATGCTTTGTTAAATATAAATAACAAAACCTACGAAAGCTTTACCCGCTTCTATTGTCCATAGGATTTTTATATAGGCTTCCTCTATAAACCAGGAATTACTCCAGAGATTAGCAAGTTTAACTAAACAAATTCTCAGCTTTACACCATTAGTTTACCGACTACCTAATAAAAACTATATCAAAACCAGCTTAGCCTTAACAGACAGACATGCGGGCGCTTTGTCTCATAGAATACAATTTTATTATTAATATAATCACTAAGCTAACAATGGTAAGGATAATAATAAAAAAATATAATGCGTATAAAAAACGTGGCCGACATGACGCGATGGAGATAACACGAGTTATTATTACATCACGTTTCCATAGAAATCGTTTTAAGTTGCTTTTCAAAAGTTTTGACTCCCGAAATTTTAATGGTATCATAATTTTGATTTACTGGTTTGGCTATGAGTTATGTATTTTTTTTATTTTGTGTTTTATGATAGTAAAAGAGAATTTGGTCACTCGTTTTGTTTTTCTACAAAGTAAAAATATGTTGTAGTCTTTAATACAATTAAGAAAATAAATTTTGTTTTAATTGATATTTAAGAATAATTCCTTTTCTCTTTCTTCTTTTTCATTCCTTCATTTTTTGTGGTAAAGAATACAATGGAATCCTATCCGACATGTTTTAGAAACACGTGATAAATCACCATGATATCGTCCTTTATTTATTGAAATGAATAGAAAGAGACAGCACTATAAATATTCGTCGAGAGGCCCATATTTTGTGACTTTATCTACATATAATATAAAATACATCCGTTACCGACTGACAGACAACGCACTGTCAAAACTATTATTGAGGAGTAGAAGTAGAGAAGCAGTAGAGAAGCAGTAAGGGAAGATTTAGGAGAAAATCGTATGAAAAAGGGAAACGGGAGATGGGTTTTGTATTACTACTTTGTATACTAACTAATTCACGGACGGACGGACGGCCCCTAGTTAAATTAATATCTATAAATATAACAATATACTCTTTTTGCTTTTAATTGTAAACATCCACAATAGTTTCATCTTACCAAGCAGTTAAAAATTGAATCTATACAATACCAAATGATACAAGAACAGACGTAAAAAATGTTTAGTGCATTTTCTTTATACTGGCGATAAAACATTGGCCTCCCTAAATTGAGACGTTTTATTATTAGAAATACGATTTTGACAGTCGTAAACGTCGATCCCGAGTTATTATATTCAGTTTACGATTTCAAATATCACAATAGGCGCTATAAAGAAATATTGTTTTGTAAAAAGAGAAGAGCAAGAGCTACGAGAAGCAAGTAAAATAAATAATTATTATTTATAACTTAGCATGCAAAAGCCGACGACGACGAGGCGAAAGACGTATGCAGAAATCGAATTTTTTGGCACTGAAAAACCTATATTCTGTCTGGAATCAAAAGAAAATCTTGTTATTACCCAAAACCCGATTCTAATGCACACACCACAATCATAAAAAAACTTTAAAAAATTCAAAACGCTAACACCATTAGTTAGTGAGTCATGTTTTTTCTGACGTAGTTTTTCCTGTCTCTTGTTGCGTGGCCGTGACATTTGGATGGTGACCGATTGTACGGCCTTCGGGCGCGGTCATCACACCGTGCACCGTGGTGCTCTACCTGGTTAGAACTTAGAGACTGTCTCGCTCTTGCGTTACTACTTGTCGTATTTAATCTTATTTAAGTACCACTCAGAGATGACTATTAGTAGTAAATCCATATATACAACTTCAAGCTTTTTCTAGCATAACAGAGTAGGCATCACTCATTCCATTCTATTTCCATTTGCCACGTTTGGACCAATTTTGGTCACCAGAGAATTATACTAAAAAGGTTGTTTTTTAATTTAGAAAAAAGTTTGTTTAGTCCAACGCGCAAATAAAAAAGGTTCCAATAAAAATCGAAGATTTGAAAATATTTAATTTTCACCACTGGGAATCAAACCTGTCGCACTTACAGTCGCACATTTATGACTGTGCCACGACGGAGTGCCTTAACACAAGATTCCCTCGGCTTACCCTACTGCGTGCGGGATGCAACGTGAAGCCGATTTATTTATTTATTTTATATTAATTAAAACAAGTCCATTCCTACCAGGTTAGTGGCTAGAAGCTAGTGGGAATGAACTCGTGACCACTCAAACTGTAACCACACATTTAGTCAGTTGAACAGAGCGCAACAATCGTAAATGGTCGCGATTTATTCCAACAGACCGAGTACCGTGTTAACAATGAACACGTCGGAATTTGCACAGGAAGTTAGATGGCCGATAGTTCAAAAATGAATATTGGAAACAATACGTGTAAAATTTCAAATTATTGACCCGTGATACGGGTGTGAACGTGTTTCATTTTAAATATAAGTGTGAAAATATAAAATGGCAGTAGCTGGATCAAAATCAGCAATTTTTTATAGTACGCCGTCGCTTCCTATCGATGTATTGGACTTCTAAATTACGCAATAGATTTTAATGCGGTTTTTACAAACAGATAGTGACTCAAGAGGAAGGTTTACGTGTATATCATATTAGTGCATTCGAAACGGACAAAGCCGCAAGTAACACTCTTAAATCGTAATTACTTAACCAAGCAGGAGTACGTTTCAGAAGAAAGAACATATTAAATAAACTTTTTTTACATGATAAAGCTAACCATTTTAAGTTAATCAATTAAAGACAATCTAGAATACAACCTACCACCACAGTTACGATCGACGAAACTAGAAAGAAACCACAGTATACAACGAGGTATAGAATATTCGAGAACTAAAATACATACAATGTCGTAAACGTTAGTGTAATAAATCAAACGCTCAAATGTGAATTAAAGGTTATTTAAAGTTGCAACAGTCAACGTTCAAACATCAAAAATACTTAAAGGAAGCGTAACCGCAGGTTGAGGAAATGCGGTAGAAATTAAATATGGCTGAATTGGCTTTTATGTGGATATTTATTTTGTCCTGGTTTTAATATAATTGTAACAAAGTTTTTTTAATATCAATGCACTGAAAGTTATTGGGTTCAAATTTTAAGCAGATTAGATTATGAAAATAAAAATTTTAAGTATTAATTTTATTTAGAAAATAAAAAAACTATACAGAACTCTTGATATATATATATCACATATGTTTTTATAAATACAATTACATACATATATACAATAAATAAAGTGGACAAGTAATAAATAAGAATCTTAATTATTGAGGAAGTGCAATATCACCAAGGCTAGTGAAGGTTCGCATAGCTGAGATATCGTGCGCCGTTTAACTGTTACTTGCTTAGTTACTTGAAAGGTCAGTGCTTAGTTTTTATTTTTTACTCATTTTCTTGTGATAGTTTGGCATGATTAGAATTTAAGGAATTGAAATTGTTAGTTGTAAATATTCTACTTAAGTTTATTAATATACGTTTTTTAAATCATATTTGCATATGTGCGACCTTGGGTTTCGCCACTTAGCGAATCATCCAAATGTTGATATAATAAAAAAATAGGGATTATATTTAATTTGTTGTGCTTATCCCTCCGTTTGAGATATGCAAGTATAAAATAATGTGCAATCTCTTGTATAACATTTTTTCATTATACTTCTATAAACGAATTCTCATGATCATTGAACTAGTTGTGAAATGTCCTAGTTTGCTTAATAGATCTTAAGGTCATCTGTCAGATTGACAGGCAGTAATAGTTTTTAAAATTTATTTAGTTTATTTAAGCATATATTAAGTGCATTTTACTAAGCAAAACTAATTACTCAAATTCTAATAATAAGTTTCAGGGTTAAATTATGAATGAACCCACAACGACGACGTTTAGACAGACACCTTTATATATAATATTCAAATAAGTACTATTAAAATTATTATAATAAATTGAATTTAGATTTACAAGTATTTCTTTGCCTCAACCTGACTTAGGTCACGTAGCACAAATACTACATAATAAATCTAATATCGTTTAAAAAATGAATCAGAATATTCGATCACGATGTAAAAACGAAAGATAGTGGGCGAATGTTTGTAAAAAAATACTATAAATAACATGTTTATTCGTAATGCTATATTTTATACCAAGGGGAGTGCTTTTGGCACCATTCCCTATTTTAATACGCAGATCGCTGAAAAATGAAAACAAAACCAAGTTAGTTTACTCTCTATATGACTACATTATGGTGTACGAATTTTGTTATTGCAATTTATTTATTCACGACCTCTAGCCGAGAATAGTCCAGTAGGGTTGGCATTAACTTGCTTTTTTATTTAGGCACCTATATTGTTTTTTCTTTTTTTGTATATCTTTAATATGAAGTCGAATTCAGTTTCCTATTATTAATTATTTGTTTTATAAAAAAGAAGTTAAAAATTGAATAAAACGTGCGTTTTATTAAGTTTATATGAAAAGTGAAGAAAAAAAAAAATCACAGTGAAGGTATCATTTTTATATAGGTTAGTACTGTTTGCTTAGAAGTAAATAAAGATTTAAAAATGCATTGCGTTTATAATTTAAATGGTTATAAATCAGTGGCAAGTTTAAAATTTCAACAGAACCAACCCTAGTTGATCTTCACAAACGACCTTTCACAATGTATATTAAGTACTTATAATCTAATGTCTGCAATGGAATAATTTCGGTTCTCATTCATATTTCTATTTACAGTTGATTACGTATTTAGTTTTTTTTATACTTACATAAAAATGTATTATATAAACAAGTCCGAAAGTAGACATAAAATTTTAGAAAGATCAAATAAAGTTTGATGCTTAAAAACGAAACTAAGATATATCTATGAATTATTGGAATGTACTATTTTTACAAAAAGATGGACAGGACAGGAAGCATTTTAACAGCATAAAAGTGCTACTTAAATGTCCGCATAAAATTTTAAAAAATCTTAACTAAAAGTTTATATAATCATATAATAGGTACTAAATTAAAAACAATTCAAAATATACATTTAAACACAGGCATACTCGAATCAGATAGCTAGTCTTAAATAAAGCATTGAATCTGAGTCAGCATTCTATCGTTCTACTTAATCAACGATATTGCAATCAGATGAATGATAAAACCAGATGCCATCGCAATTTGGCGACGTTAATTACAATTAATATTTCGTCTAAGAAAAACAACGTGTGACAAAGTCCAATTATGAGGCTGGAATTTTGTTCTGAATAAACTTAATTAAGCTTGAAATGTTTGTGCTATATCACAACATACAGAATTTTTTATACGATTTTTTTTTTCATTTTGATTAAAAAAATATATAAAAAAAATGTGGAAATTTATTACTGTATTCTTCTTATAAACATATAGGAGCCTTACAAAATATGCTCAAACATATGTCACAAGTCATTCAACTTCTAAGGTAATAAAAAAACATACAAACTTAAAATTACCATTACTAATTCAACATATAATTTCAAAACCAAAAATAATACATCCGACAACACTAAATACGGAATATATTCTCAAGACAAGCAAATATTGGCGTCATGACGAATGTAACACAAAGACCGCTATGACTAACCCAATGACTCAAGCAAGTACTAAACGAGTTTAAACGGGGCACAGTACTTTAGCGTTACGCTGTACGAACAAAAGCAAAGGGCCTAATTGTAATTATGCCTTGGGAAATAAATACAAATTATATACTTTGAACTATCTTGATATAGAAGTCAACAAGACATGGATGTTCTAAGTTACCTGGTTATTAAGAATAATATAATCCATGGTTACTATCGAATGATAATTATTTGATATTATTTTATGTATACCATATACCTAGATTATGTATTGATAAATTATATGGGTGGAAAGTGGAGAACAGAGTATTAGACTACCTCTCCACTTTATTAGCGAAACTAAATTTGATCTGTGCCCCCGTGGTCAAATGGAAATATGAATGGTGTATAACACATTGTAAGTATCCGAGGGAACTTAGAAAAGAAAGTTACATTTAAAAGATTAACGTTATGGCTATTGCTATAGCTTAAACATAAATAAAAGCATAAATAAATCAAATCGAACCAGTAGTCCCCGAAATTAAGCACGTTCAACCTAAAAAACATAGATAAAGAAAATTAAAAATATACTTATAATTTTTATACATTTTGCAACACTACAAATTACTTAACGTATTAACAGCTCGTACGTCTTTATTATAAAAGAATAATTGTCACTTGATGGTGGATATGTTATAATCGTTAAATAGTGCGGCGCCGTCCAGTCGAGACAGACGGTAAATACGTATGTGAAAAACGAAAGGGTTTGCCTATAACGATTATGTCTATGTGTATAATAAAATGAAATAGTTTATTGGAATATAAACATTTTTTTATAGTTTCACGATGTATCCCGGCATATAGGAGAGTAGTGACACTCCGTTCCCAAATTTCCTCATAATTTTCGAGACATCTCCGAGTGGAAATCGAACCCATAATCGTTGCATTTACAATCTAATGGAATTTATTTAAATGAAAAATTTAAATTATTTTAGCTTTAATTATATTTTTAATATTTGTATTTACTGTTACTGGGATTTTAAGCTGCATTTTCTTGGTGACACCAAGTCTAATCGTATTAACTTGACAAGAAAACATTCTGTAAACATGTAAACATGTAACTTAGGTGTGTAAGGCGATTTAAAAGTTCAAAAGCGAACCAGTTCAATATTTTTATAATTTTTATTTAACACTTATACAAAATATAACGGCAAAAAAAACTCTTTTGCTTACTTCAACTAGAAAAGAGCTAATGATTTACAAAAGTTTAAACATATTTTCCTAAGAAAAATCATGGTATTTAAATCGTATCCGTTATAAATCTACTAAGAAATGCTTTAATTGTTTCACTTTTTTAATTGTTGTTCACTGCTTTAATTGTTGAACAGAGATTCCTTAGACGGTTAAAATATTATTTTTGTAACCGTAAAAAATATTGAGAGGCGGTTACATATAAATAATTATACAGTTCATACATTATACTACAATTTGCAAAGCGGAAATCGAATTCGCTGTCACAGTTCAGTTAACACTCTCACGTATCCATCCACTTTCCGGCGAATTTTCGAAACATTGCGTGTTGATTGGTGTAACTCAACGCTGCGGTTTGTTTTGTTACCAGAGCGACTAATGAAAATATTAAATAATTTTTACCCCGAGTGGGAATCGAACCCGCAACCGGCACGTTGACAGTCGTAAGCTGTGGGACGGCCTATATACATATAATTATGTAGTATTTAATAATTTCTTATAATTATAACGAAGCTACGGACCTTTTGTTATAATACTAGGGATGTGGTTTCATGGGAGCTAACGACAGTGGGAAATAAGCAAATTGCAGGTTGTTAACGCACGCAGCGATACGTTTGTAATGTTGTTTTTATAATAAATATCTATTTCTTTTAATGAGTAAGAATTAAATAAACTATGTACTAATAAGATATTAAAAATTAATATATTTTTTAATAATATTCCTAATTCGGCAAATTGACGGTGTTCATGAAATAAATGCAACTTTGTTTTCTGCTATGAAGTATGCCTGCTTACTTAGCTTTTATTAATCTACGAAAAAAAAGATTCCCAATTCCACGTTTCCTTTTTACGCATTAAATCGATTTTACAGATAGGGTTACCCCAGAGGTGGTCCAATACAATTTTTATGGCAATTGGTTCTTTGTTAATGAATATTGCTTCCTTTTGTTAAAGTGTTTTTATTTACTATGAAATATGCGTTACGTTTATGTTTCAATAATAAATAGGACTAAAACCACGTACGCTTAAAGAATAGAAAACCAAAATGACTTAACAAAATCGATCCTTTTAACTTCCCCAGTAAATGACAACGGAAAAAATAAAATAATATATAAAAATATAAATTTAATTTAAATTAATTTTAAGTTCATATATTTTCAATTAATTGCTTCTTAAATTATAATATATACAAAAATGTATATATTCGCAAACAAATAAATTATTATGTTAAAAATCAAATCATTAAAATAAATAATACTTAAATAAAATTTACTTCATTACATTTACAACTTCAATTAAAAAAAAGCTTAAATTTTTAATATTTTTAGAAATGTTTAACGCTGATATTATAAAAATGTAAAAAAAAAATTAATAATCAAGCAACGTCAAGTACAAATCCTAGTATCCCACTAACGATCGAAAGACGTATCTCAATATAAAATAAAACATTCAACGAATTACAATTTCAAATATGTATGAAACACTGTCAGGTATCAACGATTTACATATTGGGGTAGGTCAGTAACATTTGGCACCGCGCCGAGACTCGAACCCACTCTACGGTCAAAGTAAATTGAGACTTATACGCAATAACCTTACGACTTTGGGAGTTCAAAGCTCCCACTTATCATCTGATGTTGAATTATTTCTCACGTTCTTTATATATCAATAGTCTACGTACTATTCGCGGTCTGTCTGTTAAAATAGATAATTATTTGAGTACTTTTTAATTATTTTATGTGTGTAAGGATTTCTGCAAGAAATCATCGTTCGGCAAGGAATCATTGAGCTATGTTTAAATATTCTTTTTCATTAAATTTATACTACATTAAATATGTCTTTTTAGTCTTAACAAATTTTATTAGTGCTAAAAATGCTAATAACTTTAAGTTATATTTGATTTTGTGGTTATTGTTACATAAAAGCACTGTAAAATAAAAATAATACTAAAAAGATAAAAAAAATAGAGGAAATCAAATGTCAATGGCACCGAAATTATAACAAAAACTGGTTGGGTTAAGCGACGTTCACTGCACACAACAGTTGATGGGTGTGCAGACGACCTTCCTTGCTTCGAAGAGCAAACTAAGTGGTAATCCAATTATGTATCAGAAACCTTTAAAATAAAGTTCTCAGAAATGTTCTAATCTCAAGGTTATTAGATAAAATATTTACTAAATGGCATTCTTTCTCGACACATCATCATTCTGTATAATACAATATTTTAGTTGCCAATCGTTTCAAAATCTTCCTACAAATTCAAAGGCCCCAACGACAAAAGGTATTTTTCCGTTTCACGCTTTATCACGCATATAGCAATGTATACAGAAAGAACCAAATGTTAAGACACCCCATTTCGGGCGAAAACTGATAAATGGAGTTAGTTAGTCTGGGTTCTAGTCCGGCTCCATACAAAGTTTAAACAGACCTTCAATGTAAAATAATTTTGCTTTCCAAGTGGGTTTTTATACAAACATACATAATATATTACTTCTGGTCTTCGATTATTATTAAGATCATTATATCTCATACACGTGAAAACGTGGGCGATATCGAGAGCGAGAACGTATAGAATAGTAAAATATAGTTATCTTATCAATAAGTCATTATATGTCACCTCGGTTTTATAGCGTGAGGTGGTGGCCTATACATACCTACTTCCGTTTCCGTTTACTTACTACAAAACAATACAAAAGTGGATATAAAGGAAATTTTATTATCGTTAACTAGAAATAGCTTGTTTCAAAGCAATTTATAGTTTTCCCTGCATGAACTATTCGAATAGCTAGAGGTTGTATTTAAAAATTTATAAATAATAGCCGATTGTGTGTGCTAGATTAATTAAGAACAAAACGCGGTGTTAAGCTTCAATACCAAAACTAAAGAACTCGTGAGTAACGCTTTATTGGTGGCGGAACTTAACCTTGTGCTTTGTTCATTCTAATAACATTCTGAAATTAAATTATCATTGTAAAACAGTATCATTTGAAAATACGACTAATGCGTTCAATACAAACTTGCCAGATAAGTTACTCTAAATAAGAAATAGCTACTTGTTTAAAACAGAGGTCAAAGATGTATTTTTACGCTATTTTATTTATGTAGTGCCTCACCTTCTCCACCAAATTCACACGAGACACCAACAATTCATTCAGAAATTAGATACACAAACAATTCAATCAACAAAAACTAAATCGGATACGAAACTAAACTTACAAAAGACAACCTACGAGCATTGCATCGAAAAAAATGGTCCAAGCTTTAACTTTTCGTCCTGTCGCTTGCTTTGATCTCTACAAATTCTATCGGTCCCATTCGGCTCTACGTTCTGAGTACGAGTGTTTTTTTGTTGCCTTTGTAATGTGGACGTGCCTTTACAGTGGCAGAGAAGATTAATCGAATACCAGTTTTTCAAAGGTTTTTAAGGTTTAAATGCGAGAAATCTACAGACGTGAATAAAGTTTACCAAATAACTGTTGTGTAATTACTTATGTATGGAGGAATTTAGGTAACGATAGTCGATAACCATGATTGTTTGCAGCAGTAGTTAACATTAGTAGAAAAAATTAACTTTGTATTTGTAATAAATGTTATGTAATTGTTATAGATTTTTAAATTCTTTATGTAAATCAATATAGAAGTAGGGCTCTGCCGTATATTTATAGAAGAATGTGCGAGCAGACGTTTGATACGTCTTTCAGGCAAAACTGAAACTGAGAAAAAGCTACTAGCACATAAATGTCTAAATATAATATAATTTTTTATTGAAGGTAGCTAGTTTTATTTCTATTTATTTAAGGTACGACCCCAGTACTTACTTGAGTAAGCCAGTCTAAACATGTTAAAACGTAAATGTGGTGCGTGTACATTTTGTTTTCATTATGAAAGGTAGAAAGTAAAAAAGTTGAAGAATATGTTGCTAGGTTCTATATGATGAAATAATTTTTCTTTTTTGTGAATTTGTGCATTTTCATAAAAGTTTTTGGGTAAGTTTCTAAATTTTGACAAGCAATACGATCCATAGGTAACAAAACAGATACATGTAAAAGTAAAAGGTAACACATCTAATAATCATTAATTGTTATACAAAAAACTAAATACTACCAAATCGATGTGAGATTTCATAACCTAACATAGGTAACAGATTTTGAAACGCGGCCTTGTCTTGAAAGTACGTAATCATTTTAATTATAACATTGCACAATGAATTGTGTTTAATATGGCGAAATTATTAACTACGATTTAAATAGCAATAATACAAAATGGTAGCCTCATATGCTTTATCGTGTAATACCTATGACATTTTAATGAAATTACGTTACGCAACTGCTGTAGTAACGTCTTCTGTAATAGATCAAGTGCTAAATGAATGTTAGTAGGTGGGATTAGTGTTTTTTTATAAATATTTGCTTCGAAATAAGTTCTACAACTAATTATTATTAAAGGAATGTTTTCATATTGGAATTCAACACCCCGCTTTATCTTGTTACCAGAGCGAGGTAATGGGTCCCAAGTGGAAATCGAACCCACAGTCAAAGCGTTTATATTATTAGTGTATATTTAAAAGGAAAAATATAAATGAAAGGAGTTATATATAAAGAGAATGTGACCTTTGTACGAGAATTACTATTTATGTGAAAAGGGAATAAAATATAAATTTAAGTATTATTTTTACTCAATAAATTAGGTTATTTAATATGAATTCGTAGCAAGTTCTTGGTATCGCAGATCAAAGCGGTTATAAACGTAAACTAATATGAAAATCACTTTTAGCTATTTCTTTTAGGTTTTTATTACATGAAAATAATTATTGGTTCAAAATGAAAAGATTATTTATTAAAGATTAAAAAAATTGCACAATTTTATTTTCATAAATTATTATAAGTAATGAACATAAAACAAATCTATTAAAAATATCAACCACATTTACGAAGATTATTATAAATAAATGAATATTATTAATAATTTAAAAAATAATTAACATTATTGCCTGTATATTTTACAACCTTGGCCATAATAAAAGTAATAATAATATTTAATATTCCAATTTGAATTGTAACAAACAGAAACAGGTATCTTTATTTTTATTCGAGCGTATCCTTCACCCGGTCAATGGAGTCAAAGAACGTGGCGTTCTGCTAAGTTCAATGTCAAACAAAGAAAATGTGCTATATCTGAACATACAGACAACTATTATTAATTCATATGTTATAACATATTTAATAGATTATATATAATTATAGTAAAAAGCGATTATCGTAGGTAACATTTGAAATCTCAATTGGATTAACCTCACTTTCAACCGTTTCGACATATGCGGCCAGCGCGGTGGCTGGTAATGTACTTTGAAAGTAAATTATACGACATTACGCAACTTTACTTTGTCTCAGGATCGGCATTGCATACATTAGGAATTTCATAATATATTAGAACTAGAATAACTAACGGCCAAAGTGGAATAGAAAGCAACAGGTAAGTGATATCTGACAAAACATGTAAAAGGTTATAAAATTATATAATAAACCACTGTATTATAAATAACTGGTGTTTTAATTAACTTACATAAGTGAATTGAGAAAATGTTAACCTACCTACAATAGTTATTCATGTTTAATAACGGCATCGTACTTTGTATACAAAATTCAACACAATCGCGTTCCAATATATAAATAATTAATATATTAAACAACAAAAAACATACCTTAATATTGGCGGTACGTTTCAACCGAGCCTTTGTTACCACAGCTTCGAAATAAGTATCTGAAAATAAAATTAATATAATTAAATACCGTCCTTTTCGTTTAATAAATAACACGCCGGTAAAAATGTACGCACCGATAAGAAACGTTCACTTGTAACACAACACACACAAAAATCGTCGTTGCAAACTATTATTCCTTTGTTAGTACGAACATCCGGCCGGTACGGTGGTCGGCGCGAGACTGAGAGTGAAGCGCCCTCTGATCCGCGCCCCGCTAGTGTTGTGTACTTAACAATGTAGGGGTGCGCGTCCATTGATATATAATATATAGATAATAAATATATTTGTGTTGACAGGGTGACATTACTATATGTCCTAAAAGTCATAATATTCATAAATTCTTAAAAATAACTACGAGTCATTTGGTTATTAATGTAAAACGTAATATTGTTGCTATGAAATTTTATTGAAGCCGAGCAATATTGCTATATAATAAAAAAGCACCTATCTACGTATTAAAATATTAGTAATATCTCATTAACTAGCTAACAACTCAATCACATAGAAAACATTTTAATTTTTAAAAAGTACCTACATCCTACATACTTTTTACAGAATAACGAAAAAATGTTTACACAATAAATGTTAATGAATAAATATTAACACGATTAAAGGAAAAATCTAGTATAAAACAATACAATATAAAATATGTGATAAAAATCAAAAAGCGAGTAAAGCAATACGTATAAATACAGCAAATGACCGTGAACTGACGTCGGTCGGTCATTGCCACGGCGTAAACGTCACAGCATCTGTAATGATTATACTTATATTTTTTAAAAATCTATTATAATATTATGTTTGTGAAGAAAATATGTTTTAGTATGTATGTCTTTGTTTCCTTTGCTTGGAGTGATCTTGTATTTTTTTTAGTGTTATTAGTATTGTGAATAATCACTTCGTATACTTATAAATAATTATATGTATGTGTTTTATATATTTTAACTCGCAAGTCGCAACTTTTACATATTTAAAATATTGCAAGTATTGGTATTAGTGTTTGTTTCATCTTGAATTTTATTAATGTATCTTAATAATTAATAATTATCTACAGGCGCATATTTATTACTTAATTTTTCTATATCCTAACTATAACGTTGTAGCTACTTACGATAATCTATGACAATTGGTGTTTAATGTTTAGCTAGCTGATTATTATTTTCATTTAAAAAGGCTATTCAGATGTTTAATATAAAATGTTTCCCCCGTTTGTATATTTAATATTTTTACCCTCGCTCTGTTAACAAAGCAAAAGCCTGGCGTTGAGTTTCGCCACTCGATACGCAATGCATCTAGAATTCGGCGAAAAGTGGGGATGGAAGAGTCTTTATGGGAACGGACTTTCTTTAACACTAGGTTCCTCGGGACCTTCTATACCCTACTTCTCTATATGCGGGATACCGCATGAATTGAAAAAAAACATTAGTAACTTATGGGTTTCTCTTCTTTTTATTAGATAAAAGAAGAAAAACGTAAGTATAAACAAAATTTAAACTATTCAATACTAATTTTGTTAAAATAATATGTGAAAAATAATTTTGAAATACGGTTGAACATTTGTCCATCGTTTATTGCACGTGTAATGAGGTAAGGGCGTTTAAAATATATTAAAATCACGTTGTACAATGATAAAATGTGTCCTAATAATTTGTTTTTACTCGAAGTATTAATTAATTATTGCAAAGTAAATTGCATTATTGATAACTTAGTTACAAATTTGTCCATTTTTCATTGACGTAATTTATCCACGCTGCTATATAGCCTGTAGCAGGATAAGTTATTAGAATATACGAGAAATAAAAATTGGGAAGCCCCCTCTGGAGATACTGGAATAATATTCATAGAAACAAGTGTTGTGAAAATGGTTGGATGGTGAGAGGTTAAGTAAACATGACATGGTAAGTTGTACTATATTTTTTTTTACTATTCTTTGAGGCCTTAATGTTTTGAGGTTGGTTGTGGGTTCAATCCCCACTTGAGGGAATGATTTAATAATATTTTGAATTTTCATTTCTTCGCTCTGGCAACAAGCCCGTCGTTGAGTTTTGCCACTCAACATGCAATGTCTTAAAAAAATAGGCAGAAAGTGGGGAACAGAGAATGTTAAAACTAGATTTCCTCTGCCTACCATGCTGTGTGTGGGATACAGCGTGAAGCTGATTTAATTTTATTTACCTCAAAATATTGCACTATTTTGAATGTACCATAATCAAATGATCCACAAATACGCTTAAAACTATTAAATACGATGGCCTGTCCACAAAGGTGCAGACTGCAGACATAAAAGGAAAAACGGCAGTGACAAGTAAAATTCATTATGAAACAGAGCTAGCTCTCGTGATTGTGACATACATTAATTGCCTACTAAGATGGAAATTATTGAAGTTTTTTATATCTATAATACTGCAGCTAGTATTTGTATTTCAAATATGTTGAATTAGCATTGGCAAAAGTTATTGAAGTTGATTTTTTGAAACTTATTAATCTTTTTTTATTAGTTTCCCGCACATAGCAATAGCAGGGTATGCAAAGTGAATCTGGGTACCTAGTGTTAAGACACTACGTTCACATTAAGATACTTCCGATCCTCAATATTTTTTTCATATACGAGTATATATCAATATTTGTAGAGAATCTTTTTAGTAGATTTTAAATTCGTATCATAATTCATAATTCATAATACAATTTTAACATATGTACATTATGTCAAGAGGGCATCGTAGTTCGTGATGGTCGTCTGATTAAAACAATAATAAATAAAAATCAATATAGGTAACTATGAAAATAAGCAACTAATCAAATATAACGAAAAATTAAAGCTAACGAAATAATTTCTCATATAATATAATAGAATTCCATGTCTATCTAAGAAACATGAGTACATTTTACACCCTAAACAAACGTACCTACATACAAACCAAATAATCATCAAGTTTATTTTAAAATTTCAAAGAGAGGGGTCTATTTTTAATTTTGAACACCCCAAACGCCGAAGTTGCTGGAAGCTGTTACAAAAACCGCCTTTTAATATAATTTGGGTAGTTGACTCGTGTCAAACACGAAATGGAATCTCAGAAATAATTTTACTGATTTGTTATTTAAATATTTCTTTGTTTCTTTTCTTGCAATGGTCGTGGGTACGATTCTCATTGGGGGGAATGAAATATTTACCATTTTCATTTCTTTCCTCTAGTAACGAACCAAAGCGCAGCGTTGAGTTCCGCCACTCAACGCGCAATGTCTCAAGAATTTGGCGGAAAGTGGGGAACGGACATGTTTTAATAGCAACAGAGTCTTAGTACTACGTACCCATGATCTCTCTACTTGCCACGTTATGTGCGGAATGGAGCGTGAAGGTATTTCTATTGAGGATAGATCCAAACCCACAATCCCCGCATTTACAGTTTGACGCTAAACCACTGCGGTACGGCGGGTTTCTTTTGAAAAAGTTGCGTTCCGCTAAAAGAATATACACAACGGGATTTAAGTAATGTAATCCATTGAATGTGCATGTAAAATGTAAGTTAAGCTACTTTAATTAAGTAAAATCTTGTGAATTTTTGGAATTTTTCCGTTTGTAGGACGTTAGTGGTTGGAGCTGCGGGTTCTTTACTTGAAAGTATCGGCTTACACAGAAATAAATGACTTGGGAATTTGCTTCTACAACTATTTATATAAGCACAAGTAAAAAATTCTATACAAGAAGATTATAAAACACTAGTCGTCGCCCGTAACTGCGTTGCTTTACACTTCTATATGAGGTATATATACCTATGAGGTACATTTATCTATATGAGACTTCGGCAGATACCTTGTGTATAGAAACTCCGTTCCCCATACAATGTCCAATTTTCGAGACATTGCGCGTTGTGTAGCCGAACGAACCGCCTCGCTTTGTCTTGAAGAAATCAAAATAATTCATATAGAGAATCTTATAATATCACTTTTATAATAAGAAAACTCAAAGTATGCAACTGCTTAGGTACTCTTATCGGGGGATATATGAATTTTGTTAATTGAATTTTTTGTTATCACTAATATATACTTATCTAAATATTATATTCAAATTTTCGATAAAGACAAAGCTTATCTCATTTAGTATTAGAACCCACAACCAAAACGAAAGGACTTCTCTACGTTATCGTATAACCATTACGCGTAGTACATAATTCAATCCACTTTTCTACTGACAAAATAAGAAATAAAAAGTGTATCGGAACTACGCCCTCATTCTTTCAATAAAAAGGGACATGTGTCTGTATGACAATGTTGAGTTGGAAGAATCCATATAGCTATATAATATGTATAGTCACGTCGCTATTGAAACAAAAAATAATGGATGCGATTAGGTTATGGGTTCAAATTCAATTTGTAAGTAATTTCTATTTAAATATTTTAGTGTTGTTTCACACTTAGGAAAAAAAACTTTTTCCTAAGACTTTTTTTAGAAAAAGTATAAGAACTGTAACATATTATGATAATTTTATTTAAAATAGGCAAATTTAAACCTACATACAAGATACCTTTTTATACCTTAAATACCTTTTTACTGAGTAGTTCGATCTTATAAAAATGATATTTTAAATAATGTTAAGTTTTTTAAACTTGTTAACATAATATTGTAGTATAAGTCGAATTGTCTACCAT
The DNA here is from genome assembly GCA_016802625.1 of Heliconius numata. Taxonomy (NCBI): domain Eukaryota; kingdom Metazoa; phylum Arthropoda; class Insecta; order Lepidoptera; family Nymphalidae; genus Heliconius; species Heliconius numata. The sequence continues at coordinate 1,098,226 of JAEBDU010013092.1, forward strand.
CCTTATCTTTATAATTACAACTCTATAGACCTAAGCAATGGTTGTGGCTTCCTATACCATCCAAATAAATAAGATTCATAATTTCATACTGAATACAGACTTGTCTGTCTGTCTGTAAGGCGTAACGGCTTTGGGCCTCACCATTCAAAGCGACGCTTTTGAATTTAAAATGAAAAGGCATAATTATAAAGAGGAACAAAATAAAGAGTAATTACTTATTTTTTAAAACGTTTTCTTTCCTTTCCTTTTTTTTTGGTATTTTAAGATACCTCACTTTATTGATACATAATTGGCACCGACAAAGCAAGCGATTGGTACGAAAAAAGCCTTTGACTGCCGTTTTCAGATTAAATTAACTTCAATATATTTATGCAGTCATATTTGGGCTGTAAATTACAACCCCCTAATGTCCAAACATCAATGCTATCGGATGACTGTCTCTCCGAATCGATTACCTCCGCCAGGGCTTCTATGTCGCCCTCAAAAGAGAAATACAACGTAATTAGCCCGAAATATAGCAATTTTCACCGAATATTCGCCTTTAAAATGGACGTTTAAAGTTGAAATTTGTATAATATAACGCATGCAATGCACCCTTCCAAATATCCATACCTAAATTGGATGCACTGATGAGTCAATGTAGATGACTCATATAACTATAGACGCTGTTGCCTAGCAACGTTATAATTTGACTGCACTTTAGCCCAACGGGATAGAGTTTAAAATGTGTTCCTCACTGTATTCCTTCCGATTGGACTCTACTACTATACGATAAAGCTCAAATACTGTCAATTCTACCGCGTATTTCATTGTTATTTACAGTCTCTATGGCTTTGTTTTAAGGTTTAAATTCGTTATGATTGTGTTAGCTGTATGGGGTTATGCCAGACGGCTAGACGTCCAGACTAGGGGGTGCTGTGGTCGTAATAATATCAGAGGTATACGTTGTGTTGTGTAGTTCCAAATGGGTTTCATGATTCAACGCGCTAACTTTGATGAACAACCTAATAGTGAAAAGGTGGACGCCATTGCTTGGTGGCCGGATATCCGTGTTTTGGCTGAACGGACGCTAATTTTAATGGAAACCTAGTAAAACTATATAACCATAAGGAATAGTTAAGAAATTATGTATGTATATTTCTTTGTTTGTAGCTTCATCCTGTATTCCTCACATAGCAGAGTAGGCAGAAGGAACCTGGGAATCTAGTGTTAAGATACTTCGTTCCCATTAAGACACTTTCGTTCCCCACTTTCTGACGAATTCGGGAGGTTTTAAGTGTTGAGTAGCGGAACTCAATGCATGCTCAGTTTTATTCAGTAGTTTTTTTTGTCTGAAAAATGAAAATTCAGTGCCGCTTTGTTATTCATTGAAAATACGCTTAGCTTTTAGAGAAATTTAGATACATCTATATTAAATTTCAATATGTAACTTTATTATATAAGATTTGTTAGAAACAAGTTGATTAAGCTTCATGAAGAAGAATAAAATAGCTTTTTTATGTTAAGAAAAATACAATATATATCGTTTTTCAACAACATAATTGTATTATGCCAACTAGCTATTGGGAGAGATAAGAGAGGGAGAGCTTAGTGACAAATTATTTCATTCCAAATTACCTGTTATTAATAGAGACAGCTTACTTTTTTGTAATTTTTTTTATATCAGTTAACAAATACAAATTTTCCTTCAAATTAGTTTTGAATGCACAATTACCATTAGTCAAGTATGTGCCACTTTCGCAACAACGGTTGTTCATTCATTATCAATTGAATATTCATATCAATGCAGAAGCAAGATGCCAAGCCGGCAAGCTTGGTGTAAAATGCTTTTATCCAAATGGAAAGGTGGATTGTAAATCTTTTGCAGGTCCCAGAGCCCGCGTTATTTACGATTCTTCAGAGGAAACTGCCTCCATACGATCAGATGAATTGTTTTATTCATAGCAAGGCCGTAAGGTTAAAAATTGTTTATGAAAAACATATAAGGGATATTTATCCTTTGGCTTAAACTTATAAGTAGAATTATGGCGTAATTCTACTTCTGTATATTTTTTCCTGTTGTGTCTTAGATTAGACGTGAGCTCTAAGAAAGATTTCAAGAAGATTCTTTTAGAAAAAGAACTTTTGTAGCCTCACGCTGTATAACATACATAGCAGGGTAGGCAGAAGGAACTTAGTGTTAAGATACTTCGCTCCCTATGCACCGCAACTTATTTTTCAAGATATTGCATGTTGAGTGTGCCTTGTGGGTACGGTTCCGTTTACCGCCAGAGCTTGTTCCACTGCGCCACGACTGAACGGTAATGCATGATATACTTTTATTAAATTAGTGAATCAATTTTACATTTTTAAATATAAATTATTATATAAAAAAATACATTAATATAAAATAGAACCATGTAAAGGGTAACCAGAAAGGTAATTATTATTATGATTGTGGGTTTGGTCCCCACCCCGGTATCAATTGTTTACATTTTTCTCCTTATTAAACAGGGATTTTTCTCAGATGATGTGTTTCTGTTGCCGCTATAACAATAAATACAAAAAAGCAGAATAAAATCAATATTTAAGGGGGCTCTTATATGCCTTTTTTTTAGATAACGGTAATAATTCTCGCGCGAGTCCAACTCGCACTTGGCCTGTTTTTTAGACAACACGTTCAATTCCACGAGACATTATATGTAATTTAACCCTAAAACTACATATCCTAATACCAATTCTGAACTAAACTTCTAACACATAGCTAGAAGCGATTAGTAAAAACGATATTTTAGCACTAATATGGTCATATACGTGTTAATTAGACGGTGGAACTAATGTAAAGGCTTTTAGTGTCAAATTATATAGTAATGTCCTTTTAAATGCTCTTATAAATAGTACAATTCGTTAAAGACCTTAAACGTTCATTTTAACAATATTCAGTTCTAAAATTTTGTTACTTTCTATTGAATTACATATTTATAGAGATATGTAATTAATTTTTTCGATATTGAGTGACTGGCAGACAACGAAGATTCAAACCACAGATAAATAACAAGTGGGAATTAAACCAACAACCATCGCGCTTATACTCATACTATATAACATTTAAAAATTGGACCTGATATATGTATAACATTTAAAACTTATGTAAGATTATTATTAATAAGCATTTGCTTTGATAAATATTATAAAACTGTAGAGTTTGTTTAGTTGAACGCACAAAAATATTCTCGTGTTACATATTTCATTTATCGTGATAGGGGATTATATCAGTTAAAGTTAGTTAGCGCACTTAGAATGATACCCTTAATTATTTCCATTTAACTACAGAGGTGAAAAGCCGCTAAAAGCTAGTTCAAAAATAAAAAAAAACATTACCATTTCAAATACACATTTATATAAAATATGAAAACGAAGAATCGGAAACACAGTGTCATACAAATTTTACGTTCACAATGCTCAAAAATAAAAATTCAAATTCAAATATGTACAGTTTGTTGAAACAAAACTCGAGCTGGGGTAAGTGCGACCAAGTGTAAATATCTATTGTAACTTGTAAGGGCGTAACGATTGGATAGTGTATTGATAAAAGATAGAATATAGATAAGAATGTTATCTTTGAGAAATTGTCTTCTATTTTTTGAAAACGTATAATACTTTGAAGGTAGCGGGACTCGTACTCGTGCCTTTTGGAAATCATCCAACAGTTTCTAAGAGGCGTAGGTTCAAAAGACGCGGGTAATCGTGACGGTTGTGCTTGTGGGTTCGATTCTCATTTAAAGTAATGAAATCTTTTGGTTTCGTCGCTCTACTAAGCTAAACCAGCGTGACGTTGGGTTCCGTCACGCAGCACACAATGTTTCGAAAATTGGGCGTAAAGTTGGGAATGAAGTTTTTTATTTTGGTAGCTATTGTATTTTCTCATTGCCTACCTGCTCTTAGGGTAAAAAAATGCGTAAGACTGACCTGATTAAAAAATAAACTTGACATTAGTGTTAATAACGAAGAAAAGCAATTGCCGATCAATGCAAAGAAATTTAAGTTCTATCACGTACAGTTAAGTCTGTTTATTGGTTAACGGTTAAATATCAAACCTAAACGGGTGTTCAACTACAGCTATTACTGATGCTGATGTTTGTTTCTTAATCACTTTCGGTCCTTATCGTTAGTGATATATCTGAAAGGGACGACAATAACGATCAAAGGGCGGAAATGAGCTGAAAACTTAAGGAGAAAATAAGGTTTAAAACTAAATAATGAAATTATATATGATTATGACGTGATTTTTACTATCTCGCTTTCTTAATAAGATAAAGCGCGGCGTTTAGTTCCGCCACGGAAGGCAAGTGCCCGCGGATCTGCACGCCTGTACGATACTATTATTTATTTACGAGTATTCTCGGAAAATTGGTTAGTACTCTTAGTATAATTTTATAATGTTGTATTCACAAAATAAATAGTTATTTGAATTTTAAATTTTATTCGCTCTTCCTCTTTATTTTATATTTATCTCGGTAGTATTTACATAGATAATATCGCAGATTAAACGCGGGAATTTAGTTAGAAAAAATAGTTCAACAGCTCCAGAGATTATTCCGGATAACCAGATTTTTTTTAAAATGTTTGCTTAAAAACAGACGTTAAAATAGTATCATATTGATACCAATTAAAAAAATCTTCTATTGATTGATTGTTTTAGCTCTATCATTTAAAAAGAACTTACACAAAATGTATATTTAAATTCGCTTAAAAAAATAACAATTTTCATGCATTTCGGTGCAATATTTCGAAACCTGTCCAAAGACCACCTTGAAATTACAGGAACTCTTCAAAAGCGTAACCTGAAACTATGTAATTTGATCATCTACCTACCCACCGTATCTGAAGGCTGGATAAATTAATACTAGGTAACTTTACATGGACAAAAAAAAAGATATCTTGAGACTCGTTTGTATAAAATAATCTCATACATCGTCGTAAAGGACAAAAGTGATCGTTTTAATATAGAGACATTCAGTGATAGGTAGAACATAAATCTAATGCACTAAGACAAGACAAAAAATCTAAGACACTCAATTCTCTGATTTCCACCCGAATTCGGGTCATAGCGTGTTTAGTGGCGGAACTGTTATTGGTACAAGAGGATAATTTAATTAATTCCAGTCTGACTCCTTCTCCCGAAGCTCCTTCTAACCAGGCCGAGGAAAAATGAAAAAAAAAAATTGCTCCAAGTAACAATCGAACCCACAACCGTCATATTTACAGTCGTACGCTTCTTCCCCTGCGAAGTAGAAATTAAGACATATAAGGCATGAACTAGCTAATAGAAGCATATGTACAAGAGTTATATACAACAAGGTATAACGAAATTAGTGCGTGTTCCGTTGAATGCGTTCGTTTGGGGCGACGCGGTTCGCTTGACGCGGTGGTAGAAACGAAAAGTTATTTAACCGATTTAGAAGGAGTGGATTTTAAATATTATTAATGTAGTATAGGGTTTTATTTAAATCATGCGTAATATATTTATTTAATATCTAAAAATATTTCTTTTTATAATTTTTGAATATGTTCAATAGTGGAATATGTTTATTCAACGAGGCAAAGCGCGGCGTTGAGTTTCGTCACTCAACACGCAATATCTCGAAAACTTAACGAAAAGTGGGGAACGAAATGTCTTAACACTAGGTTCCCTCTGCCTACCCTACTATACGAAGCTATAAGAGAGAATCACGTCATTATCAAATGCTTATATTCAATAAGGGGTAAAAGAATTAACTCCAAAGGAAAAATTAAACGTTTATTCCAAACGGATTGTCGTTATAAAAACACGACAAATCAAGACGTTTGCGTTAAGATACCTAGTCTATTGTAGAAATATAAATTTGTGTCGACAGTCGGAAGATGTAATAACGGCGGTGAATACAATACAATGACTGTACTGCTTCAGGGAGGGTTGAAAGTAATAAGAATTGTTTTTGAATTTTTATCTTTTGCAGTTAAAATAGCGTATTTTTTGTTAAGAAAATCCTTGAATTTTCATTTATTACCTCTCACATTCGATATATAATATTAACATTGCTCTACCTACATACAATATGCTGTTTCTTTGTTGTATAAAAGTGGAGAAATGAAAATAAAGAAAAAAAACATTTTATTTTTTTAAGTAAAAACACGACAATGGGTGAAACAGAGAGAATACGCAAAGAGCGGTGGTATTATGATCAGAAGTATATTTAAAAACATTTTTTTTGATCGTCATGCTGTACCCCACATATAGCAACATAAACAGAGCGAACCTGGGGAACACAGGGTCAAGACAGTCCGTTCCCATTATGACATTTCCGTGGAAAATTAAAGTATTAAATATTTCATTCCCCTGATTGTGAATCGAACTCACAACCGTCGTGTTTTCAGTCGCATGCTTGTGCCTCTGAGCCAGGACGGTCTAAAAACAAGAACAGGGAGCGGTAATAGTGGTGAATGCTTAAGAAATTTGTCATAAAGGAGACACGGAGTGTCGCTACACTAAGCTCTTTCTAATTACTCTGCTATTTGCGGGCGAAGTCATAAAATATGTATTATAAAAAAATATTATAAATTATAAAAATATGATATTTAAAATACACACCAGTATATATGAAACGCAAAGCTAACAGTGGCTTCAAATCCTAAGTAACATATTCAGATTGCTGTACCTCCGTTGCTTAGCAACTTAATGTAAAGATTAAAGGCTGAGAACAAAGTAATTCGTCATTCTCTCTAATTACTTGAGTATCTCGCATGGCGTGTTAGAGTGACGAATGATATTACCTGAAACAAAAATGTTATTCTGTTAGAGAATTCTCTTGTTATACTACTAGATAAGTTTGTATAAAAAATAAAAATTACTTTAAAAATCACACTTAATTATAATTACTTTTAAATTAAATATCAAATTCCATTAAAACCAAATTCGGCATATAATTTTGAGGAAGTATTTTATCAGTAGATTAATTATCACACGGTAGCACTTTGTCTATCAAGCTGTGACGTATTTTACTAAATTGTAAATTTTAACGTCCTTCCGTTCCGTGGCCGTCGTAGCACAACGGCACAGCGTCTGGGTGTGGGTTCGATTGCTATCTGGGGAATGATTTATTTTCCGTTTCTGGCATCTAGACAAAGCGCAAAGTATGTCTTAAAAAATTTGCTGAGTGGGAACGGAGTGTATTAACACTAGGTTCCCTTTGCCTACGCTGCTATAAGCAGGAAGCGTGGAGCTATATTATATATATTATTATTTTTCAATGGTTTGAAATTGAACCCACAACCATCACCACAAACTTTCCAACCGCGCCACAAATCCATTACTTTATCATTAATTCACATTTAAAATGCAAGTATTCATTTTAAATTACAAATAAGCGAGTCGTAAATATCCAGCGCGGATGCAACATATCAAAAATATTAATATGAAATGAGACTTATCTTACAGTATGAATAAATAATGTTAATAATTTCGTTAAAATTACATTTATTTTTTCTTTTATATATCCACTAGAGAAAAATATGCACCTTTGTATATGAATCTATAGTGTTATAATAATATCATAAAGCTTAAGAGTTTGTTTGGTTAAACAAAGGCGTCTCGGGAACTACTGGTTCAAGTAGAAAAAATATTTTTATATTAGATAGTCAACTTATTGGAAAAGCCTTATTTATGATTACGGACAGAGTTACCTCGTTTTCTTACGATGTATGTATGGCACATACGTACATATCTGAATACTTGAATTCTTAATTTGAACATAGGGGTGGAATTTAATGCAAGATTGGCTGTCAATAAATTTCCATTTACAAATAATAATTGATGACTAAAAAGGTCTGATACAAACTAGCTTTGACTCTAAAAAACAAACAACTCGAATAAACTCATAATCTTTAAGCGGCTGAACATATTTTTTTAACTCATAACTAAAAACACTCTCGATTGAATCACATTTAAAACAAAAAATAGCAAAATCATTCGTTTCAGAGTTAATAAGCAATAGACAGACATACCCCTTTCTTTTCAGGGGTTAAACTAACTGACAATATATAAAGAGCCAGCCTGGGTCTGACATCTATCCTTATAACAAAGTGAATTCTCAGCACGTTTCAGATAAGGAACTGACAAAGCAGAACTCAATCAAAGCATACGTACGTCTCTCGGGATAGTTTGGAATAAATTTCATTCATTTTGCATTGCATCTCATCAAATACGAGTATACTCAAACAAGTAGAGGATAGAGCGTCTTTGTGTTTTCTGGTTATAGGGTTAAGCTATAAATGTTTAGAAGCGGGCAAATTAATGAAATAATAATAAATAACCTTTAGCCTTCTAATAAAAAGTAAAGAATTCTATATATCATAATACCTTTCCGTTACGGTAAATCTTATTGGTATGCTGACAAATATCAAATTTTCAAAAATATTTAATAGAATTCCTTTCCGTTTCCCCGATTTCCCATCAATAATAGGAATTCAATAAAATAATGTATTATGTAAAGGGTTAAGCATTATTATACGCAAAAGTAATACTATTTTTAACTAATTGAAACCCTCATATTGTCAGTCTAAGCAGACAGGGCAAATATCTGTATTTCTAACAAAAGTAATTAAAATTCCTCCCTTGTCTAGTTTCAGCGAAATTAGATATTTTACTCTAAGTAAGTTAGGAATTACGCCGCTTAGGTATATGATGAAACCTAGAAACTTAACATTGTCCACTTTCTGGACAATTTTTAAGAAATTTTGTGTGTTGTGAAGCAATTTGGGCGCCAAGCTTTATCACTAGCGTAGGGAAATTTAATTTAAAAAATATCATTCTTCAGATATCATTAATGAATATTTTTTTAAATGTTTCACTTAAAAAGTAAATAAATTGAGGTTTATGCTGTATCCCGCACACAGCAGCATAGGCAGAGGGAACCTAGTGTTAAGACAATCCATTCCCCACTTTTCACCGAATTCCGGAGGCATTGCGTGTTTTTTCACTTAATATTTTTATCCTCGTATTTTATTTATGCTGTAAGTCACAAAAAGACATTAGAAAACAACAAAAAATTGTTAAGATATATTTTGATTACTGAAAAAAGAAAACAAATGGAATACCATCGACTTAATTCCACTCGATCTCATTTAATGCTTGCTGAGTAACGGAATCCATGCCTTGTTACAGCTTTAAAGATCACTGACTGCTTTATATTATAAACCTATTACCTTTATTTTACTGCATAAAATTCAAACCCCAGAACCAATACATATTTTTTTTTCTACAAAAATAATTCTCACATAATAATAACCAAAAATGACTACACTTTTCCTATAAAAAAACATTAAAACCCTCTTACAAAAATCAGAATCCATTAATATACGCCATTAAAATGCAATCAGCCGTTCAAAACTGCTGAAACTGCAAACTCCCTGCCATTGGGAGTACCGAAAACCTATAAAAACACGTAAAAGGAAAAACTTGGGAACTCTTTATACCTGCATCTGAAATAGGATTAATGAATTCATGCCCCAACTTTACTTGCCACGTATAATACTTTTTAGATTTGTTGTAATGTTAGGAAAATTTTACTGTCTTTTAATAAGAATTTATGTATTGGTAGATTATTTAATTTATGTTACAGATAAAATGCTTCCATTGATTAGTGACTAACAGACAACGAAGAGAAATTACGCGGTGTGGAACGCTGAAATTGGTATGTAGATTTTTTGAGGAGTTTAGGGGAGCGCCGAGAAGACTTCCTGAAATTCCTTCGAGAACGGGAAAAAAACGTGATTTTCCCACTTTGCTGTTCACGCAAACAAAGTATATAAAACAAACAAGGAGATGCCGTAATGACATAGTTGGTATGAGAGAGAGATTTATTTTTTTTCCATTTCACGATTTGGCTTCATAGAGCGGGGTAGGCGGAAACAATAGGCAATTATAAGATTCTAATGGCAAGACACTTCGTCCAAAAATACATCATGAAGTCATCTACAGTCGATTACAACTCCCCGAGTGGCAATCGAACCCACAACTACCATTTTTTTTCATATGGATGATCAGTTATTATGGGTAATCAGTGTGAATGCTGAAATATCGTAAAACAATATATCAGCACTATACAAACGCCTGTAAATAAAACTGAACACGGCGCTAATAGCTCAGAGATTTTCGCAAAAAAAAATTTTCACTTAAGTAGAAAATGAAGAGACGGTCCGACTAATGAGTTCTCGGCAAAACGAAGTTTGCTACTAAATAAAGCGGAGATACTACCAAATGTGTAATGCTATAGAGGACGATCGTTTACGTAAATTATAAACGTTGTCTGTCGATCACTATGAAGCGAAAAAGTTTTTTTTAATTATAAAGATTTAATAATTTAAAATTTTAATCCTGTCAAGTGTGAGCTGGACTCACCCACCGAGAGTTCCGTATCAATTTCGATATTGTAAATCAATATATAGTAGACTAGTGGACCCGAACGCGGCTACGCTCGCTTGAACTATAAGAATATTTATTAAATATATTTATGAAATTATTTTCAGTTTTCAATAGAGAGATGCGTTAAGCAAGCTTATTTTGGGTGACGTTTTCTAACAACAAACTTGCGGAATAAATTGTATGTCAATTAATAATTATTTTAATATATTGGTATATATCGAAAATATTACAAATATGAGAAAAAAAAGTATCCTATGTTCATCCCGGGACCCTCAAGTATCTCTATATGAGTATTTTATCACAATTAAATTAGTGGTTTGGCCCTGATTGCGTAAAAGACAGACAGACAGAGTTACTTTCAAATTTATAATATAGGTATGGATAAGCACAAAATATAAAAAATGACAAATTTAAGTGTTCTATATGTACGATCTACAAATATAAGTTCGTTATTCGCATTGTAAGTTCTCGCTTCGCGCCAAATTTCACAATCACAAATTTAATTTTGTTTGTACTCCAAGAGACCGTAGACTTGAATATTTGAGATAAATGGACTTGGCAGATGGACAACAAATTGATCCTTTAATAGTTTTTGTTTTTTCCTTTTGAGTTGCGGAATCCTAAAAAAGGAATAAATCCTAAACTTTACTTCCAGTTTTTAAATAAAATCAAAACGTATATAAACATAAAATACTATATTTTATATTTATCTTCTTTATATAGCAGCAATATAGTATGCTCACATGAGTGGAGTAAAACGTTAAATATAAAGTAAAAGGAACGCGATTTTAGACGCAAATTGCTACTAACGAAATTGAACTTTGATGTTCCTCGACTCTGTCGGAGGCTTTAATATTTGTAGTTTACATAACGTCGTGCTGTAAATGCTACATATTGAAATATAAAAAACCAAACAAGTGTGAGTTGGACGCACCTGTAGAGGGTTCCGTACCAATTTCATAATTGTAGATCAACGGGAGGTTATTTAGAGTCACGCTGTTTTCGAGAATTCAAGACTGCTTGTTAAATTGAAGAATTCAATGCCGCGTTTTATATTGAAAGAGCGGAGAAATACAAAAGTAATATCCCTCGAGTGGGGATCGAATCCAAAACCACCGAGTCATAGATAGAGCACTCATATTATTTTGTTTCATATAATCGCTTACCACATACAAAATCAAAACCGCATGTAAACCCAAGTATCACACTTATCTATTTAAATAAAACTTTAAAAGCTACAAATACAAGAATAAATGACATTTAATATGTAAATCTCTGTAAGTTTTTAAAAAATATATATAATAATAATAATAATAATAACAACGGATGTAACATCATACGTTCAGGCTCGAAGCACTATTTCCGTTTTAAAATATTTAAACTGAATAATCTCGTGAAATCTGCATTTACATATTTTAAAATCGTAACAGCGTAAATATATCACGTGCTCTTTAAAATAAAAGTTAAACGTAATACGTTTTTATTATATATCATACATTTACATACGATCCTCACTCGGGATTTTGTTCAATTATCTTAATTTTCCCGCTTTGGTAATTATAGCGCGGCGTTGAATTCCGCCAGTCAACACGCAATGTTACGAAAATTTGAAAAAGTGAGGAACGGAGTGTTTTAGCACTAGGTACAGAGGGGTACTGTGGGAGTCACCGGTAAATCCGATCTTCTCGCTAAAACTTATGCATTCACATACTACTACGATGCCTCTATGGAAGACTCGTCTGTTACTACAGCCATCAACTTCATTTAAAGTTGAGAAAAAAATACATATATTAAGACGCATACATATATAAAGAAGAAGAAAAGCTTAATTTTCCAATTCAACGCTTACAAACTGTAAGACAATTGTCAGTGTGAGGGTATTTTACAGAGAATAAAATAATAATACCCACATAATTATTTATAAAAGAGGAAGGGAACGGCTATAAAAAGTGACGTTTTTGAAGGATTGAGTCAGTACGTCGTTATTCTGCCTGTCGTAAAGTGTAAAATTGTGACAGTGTTCAAGTATTTAAAATCAGTGTCATTGTTGGAACTATGCGTTTTAAAACGTGTATAAGTGTAAAGTGTTATATAGAAACAGTGTTTGAAGTGTGTATATGTAAAAGAGGAACAGTAAATTATGGTTATTAAGTATTTTCTTATACTTACCACCTGACATTTCTACAAATGTCAGAAGTGGGATCCAACACCTAAAGATAACTGGTGTTGTTACTACGCCCAAAGCAGACCAACCGGCGCACGACGACCAACACGGTACGTCTGCGACGGTGATCGTAGACAGAATAGACGCGGAGATAATAAGCGGAAGCGATCACAGCAACCGGAATAACCGAAGTTGTAGTCAAAATCATAGTTATGGTCGCCATCCAAGTAGGAGAAGGTACAGTCGAAATCGCAGAAGACGTGAACGTGAGGAACAGGGACGTCTCAGCAGGCGTAGGTGCGTGGTAGCAGGCGTAGGTGCGTGGTAGCAGGCGTGCTCGTAGTAGTGTTCAACAAAGCAACAGCGACCACGTTTATAAGCCGAAGCGTGAACAGTATGTTTGCCGCCGAAGACAATGAAAATCGTTTTCCTTGAAGTAAGCATCGTTATGAAGGTACGAGCATTTTATTAATAGTAACAGTAATATTAATCATCAAGTAGAAGTGCAGAAGCCGCACAATATGGTAACAAAATTCTAATAAGATATTAAGATTCAAAGTCAAAGTAGTCGCTATAATTAAAGTCTCCTTTATAACAAATCTAACAGTATGCTAAATGTCATCTTTTAGTTTACTTGGTTAAAGTCTGTAGAAAAGTAAATCGCGTAAATGAAGTGAAAATGTAATCGAAAAAAAAGTAATACAATTAACGGTGACGTGGTCTCAGTAAACGGCATTGTTTTAAATTCTTTCATTAAACTAGGAAGAACTTCAAGTGAAATAATAGGTCAGTAGTATATTAAGTGAAATAAGGATGAAACGGAGCCTTCGATAGGTTTTGATAATTCGACAGTTACACCCGTAGATAGTTATGATATTTAAATTATTATTGATAGCATTTTGGCAATAACGGAAGTGCTTAGTGTCTAATGAATATTTACTTAGGTTATGCTGTTACGGAACAAACATTTATAATGTTTAAGACTTACGATACTTTTAAAATAATAGCTAAATAAAATTATAATACCCGCAGTATTATCATTTAGTAGAATTGAACAAAAAAAGTCTTATAAAGTCAAAGCATCAAACAACGGTTTATCAATGGTTAGTGTATAGCAATGGTAGATGTAATAAACTTATAGACGTGTAAAGAATATTTTGTTTTATAAGAATTAAATGAATTCAACGATAAAAATAGTAAACTTATTCTTAAATAACTTGTTGAAGACAAAAAGAAATAAGCTTTCAAAATATAGTTAAAAGATAGTTATAATGTGTTTCAAAAATTATGAAAGTAATAATAGTAATTTAAATAAGCAGACCAAAACTTAAAGTAACTAAGAAATAGAAAAGGAAAAAAGATAATAAGCGTTAATATAGATGTTTTATTAAAGGAATACATATTGAAATTGTTTTGCTTGTAATTCAAGAGAATTAGGCGGTGATCTAGCAAATTAAATTAATTGATATTAGTGCGGTAGTTTCTGCGTTACAGTGCTTTAGATTTTATTCACTGGTCTAAAGGTTAAAATGGTGGCATATTGTATTCATTGCGGGCAACTTTTGAAAAACGTGATGTTAATTAAAAAAACTCGAGGGAGTTTCTCGCTGGTAGCGCCAGATTCCATAATGTAATTGGCACATTGAATAGTATGGCTAGTAAAATAAGCCACGCAGATGTTTTAAGTCTTAATTAATCCAGTTTTAAATGATGAACAGAACACTGATGTAGTCATTTATGTTTCAAGTAAATTCAACAAAGTGCAAAAAAATACGTACGGTTATGTTTATATTGTGTTTATCACAAAACTGAAGCAAAACCTAAAAGATTAGTAATAAAAATAGTTAATTGTTGTGAATCATTGATATATTTTCCTAAGCTATGAAATAATACAACCAGTTAGAGGAACAGATGCTAATTATGTAATTACAATATGAAATGTTATATTTTATATTCACTACTTCAGTTAGACTGACCAGATAGTTGACTTATAAGACAGACATTTAAAAACATGAATTACGTGTTAAGTCTATTGTTACCGTTATCTCTACTCCACGATCTAATGAGCAGGTGGAGAGGATAATCGTATGTCCCAGTAGTGGTTTGAATATAGGAATAGTAAGGCGAGCAGCGTCATGT
>JAEBDU010013092.1:1115024-1245654 GCA_016802625.1 Heliconius numata
GGCTCGCAGCCAGTGGGAGTCGAGGAGGAGCACTGTGAGGAGGGACATATTGCTGCAGGTTCAGGTGGGCAGATTGCCGCAGGTTAAGGTGAACAGATTTCCGCAGGTTAAGGTTAGTAGATTTTTGCAGGTTTAGGTGAGCAGATTGCCACAGATTAAAATGGGCAGATTGCTGCAGCTTAAAATGGGCAGATTGCCGCAACTTAAAATGGTCAGATTGCCGCAGTTTAAAATGGGCAGATTGCCGCAGCTTAAAATGGGCAGATTGCCACAGCTTAAAATGGGCAGATTGCCGCAGCTTAAAATGGGCAGATTGCTGCAGCTTAAAACGGGCAGATTGTCGCAGTTTAAAGTGGGCAGATTGCCGCAGGTTAAGGTTAGCAGATTGCTCTAGATTCAGATGAGCAGATTGACCCAGGTTACGTGGGTAAAAATTGGCCCTAGTTTAACATGGCAGATTGCCTTTAAATATTGTTTGTGAAAGCTGTAAATCATTCTTGTAAGAGACATTGTTACAGTCAATTATGTAAGAGTTATGAACCATAGTTATTCTCTTTTTGTTTTGTTTTTTTGGAAACACGAGGTCGTGTTTCGGTGCAGGACGGCCGAACTGTAAGACAATTGTCAGTGTGAGGGTATTTTACAGAGAATAAAATAATAATACCCACATAATTATTTATAAAAGAGGAAGGGAACGGCTATAAAAAGTGACGTTTTTGAAGGATTGCAAAGTCGTTATTCTGCCTGTCGTAAAGTGTAAAATTGTGACAGTGTTCAAGTATTTAAAATCAGTGTCATTGTTGGAACTATGCGTTTTAAAACGTGTATAAGTGTAAAGTGTTATATAGAAACAGTGTTTGAAGTGTGTATATGTAAAAGAGGAACAGTAAATTATGGTTATTAAGTATTTTCTTATACTTACCACCTGACATTTCTACAAATGTTAGGTTGTCACTTCGATCGCCAAAGTGTATTTATTATAAAAGAAGTTCTTTCTACTCACAACTCTGAATGTGAGAAATATAAAAAGAAAACATATGTCGTACTACTTGTAGTAGGCCTTGGCCTATATGTCTAAAAAACTTTAATATACCTACCCATTTGAGTAGGAAATAAGCTATCCAGGAGCAAGAAAATATTCTTTTATAAATAAATTTTCATATATCAATATTAATATTCTTTTAACATTTTAGAGTTCCGTATAATGTCACTCAAAGACTAACAATCGGCAGGTTCGTTATGAAAATTTTACAAAAAGCTACAGGAATTTTCAATACAAAATATCTAGTTTGCAGCAAAAACTTGGATAAAGGAAAGAAATAAGCTTTTGGTAAAGTAAATATTCTTAATGAGGTATCCTGACTTCCTTGTGACTCATAAATAAGAACCAGTGTTTAGTGGTTCTGGGTTCATTATGTTCTCAATTTCATGATTTTTTTGCTTCACGCTGTATTCCGCATATAGCATGTCGCCACTACATACATAAAAGTACAAAATGTCTGTACATTCTCTCTTGTCTATTTGCAAAAAAACATTGGAAGGGGATCCAAACACTATATATAAATATAGGACTTTTTAAATTTATTAATGAATTGAGAGTGATTCTAACAGTGTTAAACCGACAGCTATAATTGAAACAGACATACCTACACACTATACACACACCGTCACGTCACTACCAGGTAATTAGGTCTTTGTCAATGAATACGTGCTTTGTAATAGGAGCCTCTTCACGTTTCTGCTGGTTTGAACGAGCACGTCAAGTAAGAACTTACTGCATTGCGGTTAACATATAAATTAGCAATAGATTATAGTAATCTCATACCTATATATATATGGAAATTATTTAGAGTGTTAATAATTGCGTAATAGATTGTTTTAGGTTCAAAGTGTATTCCGGATATGGCAGGGTAGGCAGCGGGAATCTAATGCCAGGATATTCTGGACATTGCGTGTTGATTGGCGAAACCCAATGTCGCGATGTCTTCTTACCAGAGCGAAATACATAAAATTCGTAACCCTGAGTGGGAATCGAACCCACAACTTTCCCTTTCACAGTCGAACGCTGTGCCAGGACAGCCCCTATCCATTATAAAAATCGTAAATGCTTAATATGAAAACTATTGAGAAACTTAACAAAGCTGATGTGGAAATTTTTCATGTACAAAATTTGTATTGTTCAAAAATATATACACGTTAAATGGTATGGCCATATTTGATTTTAAAAATAAAAATGTAGGAGAAATATGTCGTTGTTATTTCATATAGTTGTTTCTGCTTTTTGATTAATTGCATTGGAATTTAAATATAAAAGAAATCTGAGTTTTGAATACTTAAAAACAGTAAAATACTCTTACGTTGTATTTTTTGACGTCCTGACACTAGATTCTTTCTGTATTTCTTCCCCTTACCTAAAGCGAGAACGGGAGCCACAAAGCGAAGCGAAGCTTGTTTGTGTGGATGTGTTCCATAAACGAAATATATAACTTCACTAGGGTAATGCTAAGATAATAAGCTATTTTTACCCAATTGCGCGACGCAAAGAAGGTAATGTGTTTACGAGTCTATGTATGTATCTGTCACATATATATCACTAACGATAAGGTAGTCCGATGTGGCACATAACGTACACAATTCTTACTTAGATCTATAAGACCACTGGGGCGGAGCCGCACGTAAAACTTAGTGTTAGATGGAGCTAAAGTAAAAATACTTTTTTACCTATAAAATACTATCCAAATACATTCTTATTTTGTTTAAAGGCTGTTTCGCGTCAAATATTTTTTTGGCCGAAATTCTACATAGCTCGAATAACAGTTGCAGTTTTAGAAAATACCTTTGTTTTTATATGAAAGACTAGTTTCAACTTTATTTGTAGAATAAAAGTGAGATGAATTGAATATTTACTACATTTGTTTACTTCGCTATATATTTTTAAACATTGAATGTTTGTTTTTAACACTTTCATGGGTCGGGTGGGACTTGTTTTATTAACGGCGTGTATTTTTCACATTGACTGAGAAATATTTTTTTTAGAACAACGTTTTTCTTTAAATAGCAGCAGATAGAGACAAAACAAAATGCGAAAATAGTGTTACACAGAAATTGTTATTATTTTTAAAAGCTTTTATTTAACTTGCAATGTATGTATGTGGGTTCGGGTGAAATCTTAGAGCTCAATTTTGAAGTAGATATCTTCAACCGATTGAGCTGAAATTTTGTATACACGTTTACTTTGGATGACAATGCACGATAAAATATGTGACGTCATTCTAAATGTAATATGGCGCACCATGCAAGATGGCGGAATTGTTATTTTTAATGTACTTCTACAATATGGGTATCAAATGAAAGGACTCGTTGAGAGCAACTCGAAAAATAATGTGATGTCACTCTAAATCCCATAAGGAGGAAATTGAAGATAGCCGAGTATCTATTTGGTCTACTTCTACAATATACATATTAAATGAAATGGGTCGTTGACCGTAACTCTAAAAATAATGTGACGTTATACTAAATCCAATATGGCGGAACATCTAAGATGGCGGAATAGTTATTATTTATGCACTTCTGCAATATGGGTATCAAATGAAAGATCTTGCCGAGAACAATTAGAAAAATAATGTGACATCACTTGAAATCCAATAGAATTGACACGATTCAAGTTTTTTGTGCTTTCATATAATGAAAGGTATGTTCGTACGATTGAGCTGAAATTTTGTATACACGTTTGGTTTGGATGACAATGCACGATAAGGTTTGTGACTTCATTCTAAATACAATATGGCGGACCATCCAGGATGGCGGAATAGTTATATTTCATGAACTTCTATAATATGGGTATCAAATGAAAGGGCTTGTTAAGAGTAACTGGAAAAATAATGTAACGTCATTCTAAATCCAATATGGCGAACCATCCAAAGTAACAGAATAATTATTTTTCATGCACTTATACATTACGGGTATCAAATGAAAGGGCTTCTTAAGAGCAAGTTGAAAAATGATGTGACGTCATTCTATATCTAATAAGGCGGACCATCCAAGATGGCGGAATAGTTATATTTAATGCACTTCTATAATATGGGTATCAAATGAAAGGGCTTCTTGAGAGCAACTAGGGAAATAATGTGATGTCATTCTAAATCCAATATGGGGGACCATCCAAGATGAACGAATAGTTATTATTTTTGCAATTCTGCAATATGGATATCAAATGAAAGGGCTCATTGAGAGCAACTCGAAAAATAATCTAACGTCATTCTAAATCCAATATGGCGGACCATCCAAGTTAGCCGAATAGTTAATTTTAGTCTACTTCTACAATATGGATATCTATTGAAAGGGCTCGTTGAGAGTAACTCGAAAAATGTGATGTTTTTCTAAATCCAATATGGCAGAACATCTAAGATGGCGGAATAGTTATTATTTATGCACATCTGCAATACGGGTATCAAATGAAAGGGCTTGCCGAGAATAATTAGAAAAATAATATGACATCGAGTGTGAGAAACCTTCTTCCTCCTGGCATTAATCCCGGCTGTTGCCAGGGTCTGCCTTCCTACTCAACCTACTCCACTTTGCGCGGTCTTTTGCGTCCCCGGTGGTTAGACCATTGGCTCTCATATCCGGCATCACGACATCCAACCAGCGCTTCCTTGGGCGTCCAGGAGGTCTCACTCCAGGAACTGATATAGCAAGGCACTTGCATCCGACATAGTTCTTAGACCGGCGCGTAACGTGGCCAAACCATCTCAGGCGGCGCTCTTGGAGCTTATCCGCTACGTCACGGACCCCAAGACTACCTCGAACGAATGTGTTGCGTATTCGGTCAGACCGCGTTACGCCGCACATCCACCTCAGCATCTTCATTTCCGTGACGTGAATCTCCTGAATGTAGTTTAGTTTAGTTTATACTTTATTGCACACAAATAAAGGAAAAAGAATACAACAAATAGAACTGAAAAGACATAAAAAAAAACAAGTATGCAAAGGCGGCCTTATTGCTTCAAGCAATCTCTTACAGACAACCTTTGATAACAGCAAAGGACTTAAAATAAAAAAAGAGAAGGGTGGAAAAACGTTATGTGCAAATGTACCGAGATAGTGCTGGCCAACATTCGCTGCCGTATAAAAGAACCGGTCGTATGATGCTCTTGTATGTCAGGCCCTTGAGCTTGGCGGTTTTCTTCGGTCACAGACCACACCAGTGACCTCCCGCCATTTGGCCCAGGCAGCACTTATCCGGCCATGGACATCGTGATCGATGCCTCCAGATTCGTGCATAACGGATTCAAGGTACCTGAACTTTTCTAACCTAACGGCTGGCTCAGGACCTATAAGGATCGTGCTCGAGTCCGGGCTCCCGCAGGCCAAGTACTCGGTCTTCGACACATTTAGTTTAAGACCGCTGTTCTCAAGCGTACCCTTCCAGAGGTTCACTTTACGCTCCAGCGTCAGTCGGTTCGCGTCAATGAGTGCTATGTCGTCGGCATACATCATCAGCCATGGAGGCTGCACTACATTGAATAAGAACGGACTAAAAGTCGAGCCCTGGTGAACTCCCACTGTAATCGGGAAGGGTCTAGTGTCGCCAACAGCATTCCTAACCATAGAAGAGGAATCGTGGTACATGTCTCTAGTGTGAGAAACCTAGCCAGTGGTAACTAAAAAGTAAAAAATAAATTATAAGCAAAAAATCATTTTTAGAAAAAGCTTTTATTTAAACGCTTTAAAAAGGAGAAAATAAAATTTCTCTTTTAAATTTTAACTATCAACTCATAACCTCATTGTACACAATTTATATGATCATAAAAGCTTGTCGCGTTAATCAATATTTAATTAAATTGAAACTTTAAAAATTAAAACTTAGCAGATTTTACATAATTAAATTAGCACTAGCTTAATAACACAAGTAAATCGCGCGACAAGCTTTTATGATCATATAAATTGTGTACAATGAGGTTATGAGTTGATAGTTAAAATTTAAAAGAGAAATTTTATTTTCTCCTTTTTAAAGCGTTTAAATAAAAGCTTTTTCTAAAAATGATTTTTTGCTTATAATTTATTTCTGATCATTTCTAGCCGTTTAAAATACACACTAATGTGTTTTGTAGGTTCACGCTGTACCCCTTATGGTCTATAGTATGCCTATACTAGAAGAGAAGACTCTATTTCTTAATTTATATAAAATTTCCAAGACTTGAGTATTGAGAGGTGTAACTCAACGCCGTTATTTCTTATTACCGGAGTGAGAAAATAAAAATAATTCAAGCCTCTGAGTAATATTTTCCCACTTTGTTGGGTTGCTTAATAACAGTGAGTGTTTTCCCCGACTGAATGGGTTCTAAAAAAATATATATTTTAAAGATACTCGTAGTGTTTATTCGGGTTTCATAATTAAAATAAACAATATTAAAAAATAATATATTAATGACAGATTATTTTTAAAACTTAACAAACTAGATCCTCATGCTTTCTTCGTCACTTTCGTCCAGTATTATCGACTGTGTTTTCTGCCATTTAACCACTCATTGTAGCTTTGTAAATCTTTATTGTCATTCTTTCATCACACATTCTCTCGACGTGCCCCAATCACTTGGGCTTGCACGTTCTTCTTCATTCCGACTGTAACACCTGGATTATTTCACCCCAAATCAATAAAAACACATCGTACATGATAAAAAAGAAACAAGTAAAATGAACTTACAGATTTAAAATATTACAATATATACTATAAAATATTTTTATCGCTTAGTCTTACTTACATGTAGCATACATTGTATCACTTTTAAACACTACCTAACCTTAAATTTCTAATTTTCCCGTTTCATTAACAAACTAGTTACGTCAATACGACAGTTGGATCTCAGTTAAATCCCCTACAGACACTTTGTAGGCAACGTTGTAAAGGCGTTCAACGAGCACCGTACAACGTAAGCAGCTTAACTCTGTTTTATTTAAGACTGCAAAAGTTCTTTTTTTTTTCCAAACAATCTATTTATCTTACGTTTTTCCGTAAATTGACATGTTATTCGTGATATCTTTTTAGAGTTCCGTACTTCTAAAGGAAAAGAACGGAATCCTTATAGGATTAATTTGTTGTCCGTCTGTCATTTATCTATCTCGCCTGGATGTATCGAAATGGAATTAATATCAAATATTCAAATCTACGGTTCGTTGGAATAAATCAAGCTTTTAAGGCAACGCAATTAAAAGATGCGAGCGTTTATGTATTGATTTTGTTGCATTTGTATGAAATTCGTCCGGTAATCACAGCCTATAGAATTCTTCTCTACCTGTATTATATTGTGGACCTACAATGATAAAATTTGGCATTAAGTGGGAACTTGCAGTACAAACAAAGGAAAAGTGAAAATTTATAGCTAAACCAAAACATACTCTTCAACTTTATAATAATAGTATATCTGTTTAGATAATACAGATTAATTTATAAATACACAATATATTTACTAAACAAAATAGAAAAAAGAAATATTTTTTAGAAATAGAATCGTATGAACGTCGAAATAAGATAATTTAATAAACGATTAATTGTGTACAAGGAAAATGCTAGAGAAATGTGCCTTTTTGTACAATAAAAGGGAAGAAACAAAACGAAATATTAGTAAATGTAATATCTGTATGAGGTATACGATAAAAGAAATCGTATATAATAAGCATTGGCTTGGAAATAAAGATAATATATATCATTGGACTTGCAGTAGTGGCTCGTTAATGCTGTAGTTGTGGGTTCGAATCTCACTCGGGGAAATAAATTATTTGTATTGCCACGCAGTATCTCGACTTGGAGTAAACGGTATATACGTAATATTGGAATGTTATTTTATATTTGACTTGGACATGAAAATTATTTTTAGAAATATAAATTAGAATGTTGTAGGGTCAATCGGCTAACAGTGAATTGTGTAAATATTGTCATATATGACATGATTGTCAGAGCACTTACGACTTGGGACACATGTTGAAATTTTTACACCTATCTTCAATATTATTTTCCAAAGTAATTAGTTAAGAAATTAAACTTATCATACAAATTACGGTTATTAAAGTAAGCTTCAAGGCTATTAAGTTAAAAATCCTGGAAGACGTCAGGTAATAAACGGTTGCAGTTTCGAGAGATGGTTTATGACGTCTGTAAATCTTGCAGAGATTGCTATTATCATCTAAGTCTTAGAATGCCATACTATTTTTGTTTATTATACGTTTGTTTAGTGTCTTAATTTTCCTGCAAAATGAAGGCTGGTAGTGATTTGTCACAATGTTTTTATTTATTCTGTTAATTTAGATTTTAATCATAATTGATGAAAAAACATTGCTTAGTTATGTATAATACTACTTTCTACATGCGGCTTTTACAATGGAAGTAATGTAATATAGCCTTTAGCTTCAATTAAAAGTAATTTATAACAAGGTAAAATAATTTTCCCAACATTGAATTTGAACCCGTGATCTATAAGAACAATATCAAATATGGTAATCTCAATTGCGCTACAACAGAGTCGATTTAAATATAACCATAAATGGCAAGTCGTAATTTCAATTGGTTGGAACATTGTAGTTAGTGTTTATATAATTTATGCGAGCGCGAAGTTGCATTTGGGACCGAGTTCAGCATTAAGCTACTGTCATTGAAAATTTAATCATACTTTTGAAATGTTTGCTACCGTATATATTATCTCTACTTTAAAAATAAATCAGCTTCACTCTGTATCCCGTATAGAAGGGTAGGCAGAGGGAACCTAATGTTAAGACACCCTCCCCCCCACTTTTCGCTGAATCTTTCGAAGCATTACTTGTTGAGTGGTGGAACTCAACGCCGAAAGATTATTAAAAAGTTATTATTATTATTATTAGAAGATATATTTTTCCTGTTTTCTTGATATAGTGCGGCGTTTTGTTTCGACACTTACAATTTTACTCAACACGCAATATCACTGTGGAGTAAAAAGTGGAGTGATTTATGTAATATAACAAAAACTAGGCTCCCGAGAGAAAATAAGACTTGTGACTCAGTGGCATATTTTTTAATGATTGTCTAAATAGTATTTACATGTATATAGATTTTGATAACATTTTAGACTTTTCTTGGAGGAAAATTATTGAAAAATGATAGAGACAGAAAGAAAATTATTTTGATTGATTATGCGTTTTTTTAAATACTAGTGATTCACATGTGGCTTTACCCGCTTAAACTTTTTGATATATTTTAGACAAAATACGAAATCTTAACATAAATTGGTATCCTATGTGTCATACTGATGTATGAGCTATATTACTGTAAAGTTTTATCTAAATCTGTTCAGTAGTTTTTGCATCAAAGAGAAAACGAACATCCATCCTCACAAACTTTCACATTTAGTATTATAACATTACTTTTTAAACAGGTCAAAAAGCTGACACATGAAGCTTTAAGTTCTAAAAACTTGCAGCTTAGTTATAGTGTAAAAAGTCGTAAAATGTTGATGAGTAAACTAGCCGGGGTATAAAGTTTAACTGACGTTCCACTGGGCTAGGATCCAGGGATTACGGTAACATTATCATTCAAGTCTCTATATTCCTTACATTGTTGCACACTTGAGACGTATTTTAGTTAAATAATATATTAAAATATTGTAAAAAGTGTCTGAAATCCGGTTTATAGTTTTAGTTTACGTATATATTTCTTTGTAAAGGCTTTAGTTTCTTAATTTTTTGAATCTCTCCTTTTTCTTTGGTCTTTTAAAGTTTTTTTTATAGGGAAATTAAAGATTTTGTGGTGGATTTAGAATCAATAGTTACATTAGATCGAAAAAAGCAATGGTATAGTAATATGTATAACGTATATATAGGTGCGTGTATTGCGTGTTGAGTGGCAGTACTTAACGCCACGCTAATTGTAGAATAAAAATATCTAATATATGTAGGTAGCTACGAAATGTTTAATTTCCATTTAATATCCACTATAATAAAGCTTCAAATATCTATGTACAATGACGTTGCAAGCTTAGCTTAGTTGAAAGTTTAACATTTCAACGATCCCGGTGCCCGGGATTAATAGGCACTTATGTAACTTCGTCCTATAAATGTAGACGTGTAACTGAATAAACAGCGGAAATCGTCGTTTTAATATTGGAAACAAGATATGACAATATTATTATATTGATATTATTTGTATTTTGGTAGTAGGCAGTGAAAAGCTAGGGTCAAAACATTCCATGCAACACTTTTCGCCAATTTTTCCGTACGATTGTGTTGAGTGGTGGAACTCAATGAGCTTTACCTTGTCACCATAGTGAGTAAAGGAAGATGTTAGAAATAATTTCATCCTCTGAGTTGAATAGAACTCACAAATGTCGCCTTATAGTCAGACGTTATACCACTGTGCTACGACGGCCTCGTTTAACATAGTTTAGAGACAAATAATCTTGAAAATAATTAATTCAGCGCGATTTTTTTTTATTTTACGAAATTTACGATTTTTAAAAGATTTCATGATTGAATAATGTTTAAAAAACAATAATATAATAGAAAAAGTGAAGACAAACGTGATTAGTTGGTTGGAACACGTCGCGAGAAACGTGTGTCTTAACACTAGGTTCCTCCTGCCTACCATAGCGTGAAAAACATACTTTATGAAATTCACAAGAACATTATCTTATTTACATATCTTTAAAGATAATACTATTAATATTTTTATTGACCGAAAAGGTAGTGACAATTTTTTTTTTTGAAAATAACTACTGTATTTCTTTACACGAGCGAAATTAAACCTGGTATATATCTAAAAGTTTTGTGAGATGTCGTACAAAATATAAATCAATTAATAAAAGAAAATAAATTATATAAATAATTAAATTATATTTAACCAAATAACTTAATAAATGTAGTATTGCCAATAAATTCAATTACATGAACTTTAGTAATTTTATTCACAACTGAATAAGTCGTAAATATACGAGTAAACAGATTTTAACAGCTATTATGGTATGATATTCGTGAAAAGTATGTTTAAACAACATATTTACATTTACAATGAAAATAAATTCATATGATATTGAAGTGGTTTTCTATGATATAAGCTGTTACATTGAAACTGTAATATGACGCAGCAGTCTATCATAATATCTATTACCACAATGGTTGTGGGTTTGATTCCCACTCTAGGGAATGAATTTTCATTTCTTCGCTCTGGTAAGAAGACAAAGCGGAAATTGGGGAACGGAGTGTCCTACACTATGTTTTCTCTCTTCACCCTACTATATGCGGGATTCAGCATGAAGGTAAAACAAAAATAACTTGACAACTGCACAAATAGTAGACATTTTGAATGTTATTTCCAAACCCTACCATCTTTTAAATCTTTATTGACTGTTTGTTCTATTGTATTTTGTTGGGTCGACTTTTTATTTCGGTGTTTTTCTCTTTCACAAAAGAATTAACTTGAACTGCTTCGCCGATAGAGTTTGTGAAGTCGACATTCTTTAAAGTGAATACACAAACAAATTGAGAATGTTTTAAGATGTTTAAAGATTTAGTTAGAATTTGTGGAATGTTAGTACTATTTTGTTTAATAGAATTATACTTTTATAAGTAAAACTTAAGCTTTTTACATAACATTTTTTTTTCTATAATTATTTTACAACCTAAATTTTCTTCTTCTTTAATTTTCATCTGTATCTCGTATATATCAGAGTAGGCAGTGTCATGGCAGTAGGATCTTCTGGTGCCAAGAGACTCAATTCTCCACTATAATAATGAGGTATTAGAATTATAAGACTCAGTGAAAAAAATATTTTATACATTAGGTGTTAAATCATGTCCATTTTAACGTGTTGTTCTATAATTATCATAATATTTATATAACAAGATCGAAATTTTGACAAAAACGTTTCAAAATAAACAAAAAAACAGAGTGATATGCCACCGCGTATTCACTATAAAATTAAGAGGTTTTAATAAAATATTTTTTTTTCTCTAGTGTTACATGTACAAATTTCAAATTTCAAATATAAAAACAAACTTAATAGTGTGTTAGCAAAGTATCAAAAATCATTTCATAACTTAGACGATAGTTAAACAACTTTAGTGACACTTAAAACTCTGTTGACTCCACACCTACGGAACTTTCATGAACTAATATAAAAATTTCTCAACCTAAGTCATAAGTAAGTCTTATGTGAATTTAAAAATGTGGAACTAACACCGACTGAAGTACCAATAATCTGGTGTTAGCAACGGTAGCAACCAGTTCGGACCGATTTTAACCGGCTTTATCCGCTTCTAACCGGATTTTTCCAGTTTTACGGACGAGAACATGCCGCGTTTTTGATTCAACGCGTTGTGTTTGTGACGCTTACATCGCTAGTGCTTTAAAAGATTTATGGAACTTTTTATTGGATGTAAGGATTTTAGTGTAGAAATCTCGAGAATATTTTGAAATACTCTTTATATTGCACTTTTATGAAGAAAATTCAACTTAGATATTTTTTTGTACAGTTAGGTCTTACGTGAAATATGAAGTCATATTTGAAATTTAATTTTATACTATAGTCGCGAGGTAGATGGATAACAATGTTTGTAAATAACCTTCTGTACACATAAGCGCCATGAGTTATTCTAAGGACGAAGACTTTTTATTTAGTAATTTTACAGCGAAACGAATCTATACAAATAATAATGTAATGATTTATTTACTATCTTCATACTGTACTATACTTCGCTTATACTTCGTTCACCAGGTTCTGTCCCATTTTTAAAACATTACGTGTTGAGTGTTGGAATTTAACGTCTTACTTTGTGTTATCAAAACGTGGAAATGCAAATAATTGCCCCCGAGTGGGGATTGAATTTGCAACCGTTGCTTTAACAGTTAGACGCTATTCCAATGCGCCTCCATTGTATATACTCGTACATACAGATAGACAACTTTTTTTAGCTCACTAAATTTACTCGACAAGAGAGCACAGCAGAAAAAGAATATTAAATATTAAATGCAAGCTGTGAACGTGCAAATTGGCAAAAAATATCAGAAAATACATCTTCTAAAAGGGAACCAACTGTCAAGAACGGAAAACACTAATGAAAAGAAATAAGCTTATTTCATATTTTCCTTTTGCATACCTTACCTTGTATATATTTCTATGATGGCATCGGAATATTTGTGTTCAACGTAAGAAAGTAGAGTCGATAATATTAAAGCAATCACGAATTCTGTCTGTCTAGGACTCTAGGTAGTCTAAGTGAAAAATTCTCAAATGGAAAAATTCTTTAGGAATTTGAGAAATATGTTATTTCTTTATTTTAAAGAGCTCACTTGTTCTTGTTTTGATATTTTCATAAATACTCTGAGAATTTTGCAATCGTTTTATACGATGTAAGGGCTGGGCTAAAAATGTTTTTAAATATGATATTTTATTGATATCATTTTTGAAAAAAGTCCCGCTGAGTTTCTTGCGCCGATTCTTCTCAGCTCTGAGGCATTAACTTAAGTGAACTGGTGGTAAATTGTTTGACGTTCAAAAAATGAAACATGTAATTTCTTATCCTATCCTATATCTTATAAAACAAAGTCGCTTTTTGTGTCTGTCTGAACTTTCTAACTCTTCTTCTTCTAAACCACCCAACGGATTTTGATGCGGTTTTCACCATTAGGTCGAGTATTTTTCAGGGAAGGTTTATATATAGTTTATTATTTGTACATTCTTATGTAAGTTAACATAAATAAGATAAATGTGTATAAAGTCCTACCCGTTGATACACTTTCGCGAATGCGCTGCTTTAATGGTAAGTGCTACATAAAAGTAATGTACTGGAGTATTGTTCTTCTTAATAAGATCTACAAAAAAGTCCGCGAGAGCATATTCGTATCGTTTAAGAATAACGTGTAGTGATCATTTTTCTGTCTAAAAATTGTAATTTCAATATATTTTTTATTGTGAGGGGTATTTTTCCATAATGGTATTAATCCTTATCCTTTAAAATACTTTATTAATTTTTTACGTTAAACGAAGATAAAATTTGCTTTTCACACTATATCGAAATTGCGAATAGTTTTAGAGAAAAACGCATTTAATTGTTGACACATCCCGCCGTTGACACATCAACTGTATGTTACTCAAGTTTTACTTATCCCTTACTCTCAGCATATAAATAAGTATATTAGTTACGTTGGCCATTTAATGTAGATCAAAACTGTCTTATACTGTTTTTCATTTTAATAAGTACTTTAGAAGTTGTTACAATATCAAAAAATCCTTGCAGCGAAACGGCTCGCCACTCGCCATGCGTCCGTCGCGCCCGCCTGCCTTACACGTATCGGTGGTTCAGTGGTAGAATGCTCGCCTGCCACGCGGGCGGTCCGGGTTCGATTCCCGGTCGATGCATTCTATTTAATTTTCCTCACAGGCAGCCACGTAGTGCTTGCTTTTCATCAGGGACAGAATGCCCTCTTCAACATTAACCACAAGCTCGAAAAAAAAAACCCACCTGCCTTTATAGCAACGAAGATTTAGATGCTTTTGCACGTATTTGATAATTGGATTGAATGCATTATTTCAGCGCGATATATTTGGTTTCATATTTTTTGTAATAGTTATTAGTAGGTAGGTTTTTGTTTATAATTTCTTCCGTTTAAAAATAGTCATTTAACTATCTAAAAATAGTCATTTAAATATATTTTAATAAGTACTTGACAAGATTAGTAGCACAGATTTAAAATTACGGTACCTACTAAAAAATCCTTGCTGTGTAAAACAATTGGAAAATCCTTATTGAAACTACGAAAATGCGGGTTGCATTAGGGTTTAATTAATTTTCACATTATCTTTAGTGCTTTGCAAACATACATTATATGAATAATCCAGTAGTAAAAACGGGCGAAGCCGTAAAAGGGTCGCTAGTTTTGAATAAAATTGACTGACTTTGATCAATACCATTTGAAACTTTAATCTCCATTTATAATATCTAAGCGAGATGTCACTCATATTTTACACGAACAGACACATATTTGTTGAAAAACTAAGAAACTATAGCACATTCTATATAATGGTTCAAAAAACTCAGCTGTGACACGGAGAGCTAAAGGGCAAACTGGTAATAAGATCACTCAGCTATCCCTTGAGTAATTACTCATCTAATTCAATAAACTACATTAGATTTGGGCGTTAAATCTGGTAAAACAAATTTCTAATATTTATCGAGAAATGGTAGTTATTTGCACTGTAACGGATTGTCCCATCAGCTACTAAAGGACAAGAGCGTCCAATATTCCAAGGGCTTTCTATTTAATTGTATTTGGGCATAGGATCGAAGGAAAACATTCTTGAGATCTAGAAGATTTTTGCGAAGATAAATTCATATGATATTGGAAGGGTTTTTCATGATATAAGCTTGTTTGAACTATTGTTTTGGTTATTTTTGCTTATTTGTATAGGTATGCATACTAGGGAAGTAATTGGAAGATTATGTGAATGACATTTAAAATGCTACTATTAATAACATTAATAAATTATGCTTCTAAGCATAGAAGGTTCAAATATGTAAATTCTTATCTCGATATTAATAGTTTTTTTTTTTAGCATGTAGCAGGTTAGGCAGAAGGAACGTGTTAATGCACTGCACAATTTTCGAGATATTTAACTGGCGATACTCAATGTCCCACTTTGTCTTCTTATCAGTAGGAATTGAATCTACAACCGTCGCATATATACTCAGACGTTGTCCCTTATACAATAAATTATAGCCCCTCATCTCATTTCATATAAAATTTAAACATTTAAACATTTCTCACAAAATCCAACCCCATTTGAACCGATGCCATCGAAATTGCACCTCAATTAACACCTATAAATCGTTGTTCGGAAATAAAACAATCGCTTGATGTAATTTTTAATTAACCCTTTCTACAATGGGGCGGCGTTGAGTTCCGCTACTGAACACGACATGTGTCCAATTTCACCCGTAAGAAAAGGATGGAGTGTCTTGACAGTTGAATAACGGAAGAGTATTATATACGTACATAATACATATGTATATAGATATTGAATGTAACCATTTCTCCAATACAAACTTAAAGACAGTCATATACTTTTGAAAAAATATAGTCATTTAATCTGATTACTTCATAAACCTTTTTAATAACCCATATCTTGTTTATTATTACGAAAACAATCGAAGTAATCTTTTCTTAATTGTTTCATATCAATTACACAACGAAAAAAAATATCGAGCTAAGAGATAATTTTGTTTTCGACGTTCCCCCCTTTATTATGCGGGAACAAAGGATCATTTTAATTTTGTATACTCAAAACATCAGTATTCAAGGAAAATGTATCGGTTTGAGGGTATCTTCACATAAATTTGTTTACCGTTAGTAATGAAAGGAAGTAGGTATTTACGAAAATGAAAAAACAAATGTTTGTAAGTTTACGTATGGGATGAGCCAAGAAGGTATTTTATTAAATAATTGTTGTATGCATATATTGATATTTAAATAAATGGGAAGATTACATTTATTTGGTCCAATAAAAATGACTAATAAATGTGTAGGACACATATTAGAAGTGCCCAAGACAGCCAGCGGGTATAGTCAGTTACATAGAAACGATTAACTATAGGCATTAATCGTTTCTATATATTTGTGCCTTTTTCCAAAATTGGACTATTCAACACAGAACGTTTCTTTTCAATTCTAACCATTGGTTCCATAGATTAGCGCATTCTACCAAACAAACTCTTCAGCTTTATAATATTTATACAATTTCATGGTAAGAAATAAAGAATATGTAAAGAATGTAAAGAGTATTAATTGGTTAGTCCACATTTAATACGAGAGATGTACTCCTATAAAAATATATATTTATATCATATTTTTTTAACTCAATATTGATATCGTCCACACTATGCGAAAATGCCTGAACTCCGTCATAATCAATCACACGACTGATTGTTCGCGCCCTATTGTTTTCATTGTATGTGCACTGTGCATCCAGTGCCAGTGCCAGTGCCAGATAGTTCCTTTTAATAAAGAGGTTTTACATCGAGAGAATATTATATATAATACAAGCGAACCGAACGCGGCTTCGCCCGCTTAAACACTTATTGTTATATTATAGCCAAATTATACATATTTACGTAAATTGTAGCTTATGTGTTATTTTGATGTATATAAACTATATTACTGTAAATTTTGATCTAAATCCGTTGAGTAGTTGTTGCGTGAAAGTGGATCAAACATATTTGCAGGATTAGTAATATACTCGTCTATTCGCCTTTATCACTTTTAATTTTAAATTTCAACCCTTATATTTGAAATTATTTATATTTTTATTACATTTTAGGGTGATTAAAGAGTAAAATTAATCTTCTTTCTTCGAGTTTTTCTGCTTTTTGTTAATATAATCCCCAGGGTGCCTGATCCCGGGGTTGCTTAACGTCTATTGATAAATTACTTTGTCTTCATTTTTATTTATTTCAGTTTTTCTTTATTATTTGATGGTGGGAACGTAATTGAGGCTGTCGTGGCACAGCGGCACAAACTCTAACTGTAAGATGCGACGGTTAGGAGTTCGATTCCCGTTTTCGTTTGTCTTCAGTAATCTTACTACCGATGAGTTTATTTACCTGTAACAAAAAAATATGGTATGTATTTTTAAAAAAATAACAAACTTTTTATAGTTTTTTCAATAATATTTTAAGAATCTTATTGAAATATTTTCAA
The DNA here is from genome assembly GCA_016802625.1 of Heliconius numata. NCBI lineage: Eukaryota > Metazoa > Arthropoda > Insecta > Lepidoptera > Nymphalidae > Heliconius > Heliconius numata. The sequence goes on from JAEBDU010013092.1 coordinate 1,132,741, forward strand.
CAATCACTTAGCAACAGATCGAGATGTGTAATTTTTTTTGCATGAAGCTAAAAAAAAATAGACGATATACTTGACTTACGGCGATGATCTACACAAGTTTTTATATAACAAATCAATACCAATATGAGTTTAACATAAAAAGTAACAATTTCTTCACCTCAACTGATTGCCAATACGATTTTTCCATACACAAGGACTCCCTAAGGGACAATAAAAAACAGGCATATCAAATTTCGACAAAATTCTTTCACAATCTAACGTGATGATGATATACATAAGTACATACGTAGTTATTTAGATCTGTACCGGTAAAGGGATGTAGGTAGTATATTGACGGATTTATAGGTTTTGTATAATATTTGATTTTACCGTAAATTTTTGTTGTATACGATAGGAGCTTTTATTCGCAGCCTTTAAAAACCTCAGTGATCCTTTTGTGGCACAAAGTTTAATTATTTCGTATATGTTACCTGTGGCATACAAGAATTTTAAATATATTTAATTTTTATGATTTATCTGATTTTCCTGGTTTTCAAGGTGGTGTAGCATTTTACTCATTAATATTTCGTCATATTGCGAATTAGGTAGATAAACGTAGCGGGGTATCCAGAGAGGAGGGAGCCTCAAAAAATCTTTGCATAGCTTAGGTACCTATATGAATTAGCTGGTTATGTATGTGATAATGTTATTAACTAAATTAAACTAAAGCAATATATTAAAAAAGATAAAGAAGCGAGTAGTTCTGAATTTTTTTTTATTACTTAATTTTATTAATAATTCATACATTTTTCTAAATACCACAAAATTCACTCCCAAATTTCATCCCACAAAGGCAATACCTCAATGTCTTACACATTCTATTAAGCGTTCCTTATTTACAGTTTCAGCGGATGACAGCTGTTACGCTTTTTTTTTAAAAAACTAATTATTTTTCCTCGCCCTCGTTACCACCTTATTATTTTGACAACGAAGTAAATTAATATTGTTTCCCCTCTTTGTTGAATTATTAATTTTTTTTGTGCTTTTTTGTATATTAATTTCGTGAAAGTAAGTTAGGAATTGTCGCCCAACACGCAAACGTTGACAGAAAGTATATAATTGTTGTAATGACTACTTTATTATTATATTTTTTTATGTTTTTACCACAATTTTGCAGGTAGATGGAGAAAAAATAACGTTAAAGTAGGAAAACAAATTTAATATTTTTTTTACTTTACAAATACTGTGCTAGAGAGCGAGATATCGAATCCACGATTTTTGTCCAGAAAATATATTACACTAGTAAATATTAGCTTAACATTATAAGAGTAAATTAAAAAAAGATTATTTTCATTTTCTCATTGTATTATTGGATTTGAACCCACTACCATATTATGGTATGATTTGCCGTTTTGATTGTACCATTAACTCTATCTACTATAACTAATCTTTTGTTGTTGAGAAAACGTTTTTTAGGCAATACTCATAATATAGCTAACTCGTTTCGTATTGTATCTCAAGTATGTCAAGTTCAATAGCGTTTAATACTAAATAAGGGAAACTGACCTTACGTGCACGAACGGACGTATAATAAATATTAATGATTATTGAAATATCACATTCTCGTTTTAGCGTATATTCGACGACCTTAATAAACATATTATGTATACGCATTTATAAACGCGAGAGTATTGGCATGTTTGAAATTTTGTATGGAATGTAGGGAGATTCCCTTTTGTTTTATACTTTATATGAAGTTTTTGTTCATATGTTTGATATTAGTTTAAAACTGCATTTGTAACAATAACCAAAAATGTATTAAAAATGACGTCTTTAGTTACTTGTTTTTTTATAATATAAATTGTTTAAACCAATGTCCTAATTTTAACACTAAAAAGATTTTATGTTCGTTAGTTCGTTTTATGTTAGTTTTGTCCAAAAAGGAACAAAAGCAAAAATATTGATTGGGCTACGATAGCTTCATCATCTCTTAAAAAGATCTTTTAATTATAATAATGTTAATATAGCGAATAACTCGACGAGTGTTCTCCGTTTTTTCTTTACTTTCCTTTCCTTGGATAAATGGAAATAATTCACGCTTCTGAATGGGAATTAAACTCAGGAACATCGCGTTTACAGACATTGTTCCACTGCACCACTATGGCCTCAATCTCTAATTAATTTAGTCTTTACAATAATTATTTTATTGAAATATAAATTTATTCTGTGCACATAATTGTTTATAATTCAGCTGTCAAACATTGAATAGGAAGTCCAACTCCGAATAACGTTACCGCAAAGTTAAGCAACCGGTAACCTTGTACCAATTTTCGCTTTCTTGTCACCGATTGACTTTCGCTGTTGACCCCAAAGCCGGACCTTGACGTCACGTCAGCATATTACGTTTTAAATATAACGTAAATTGTATACATTTTTATTATTTATTTGGTTATTTCTCATAGCAAAATAAATCTGTAATAAATTTAGCTAAAGCCTGTATGGTAATTTATGTAGGTACTTACATAATAAGCCCAATAATTAATATGGAGATAATGAAAATTTTAATTAAGCAAAGTATGTTTAGTTTGTATTACACAAAATTAAATTAGGAATACCCAAGTGTAGATTTATATTACAACATCATATGAAATCCCTAGCGCGGCATATGTTCATCAACTTTTATACATTCGTAATTTTATACAATAAAAAATTTAATACTATAATAAAATTGGCAGTGGCGTAGGGGTCCAAATGTGCGACTGTAAAAACGAGTGTAAAAACACTCCTCTCTCATTAAGATAGTCCTGTTTCCGACTTTCCCCAGAATTTTGAAGGAATTGCGTATTGAGTGGCGGAACTCACCGCCGCGCTTTGCCTGGTTAAATTATTATTTAATACAAAATAATATAAACTATAGAATAAACTGGACTAGTGTTCATAATCCTTAAATCTCAAACTCTCGAAGCTTACGAATACCGGGTTATTGAATAATTAAGGGAGTTTCTATTAAGCGGAGTTACGAGTATATCACTGAAGAAGGGGTTTGACCTTTCTTATCTAATATTCTTAATATCCTGTACACTAAGTTTTAGCCATTATTACCATATTCATATAAATTTAAGCCCTATTTGCATAAAGTTAGGCTTTTAATTCCTTTGGAAAGTTATTCGCACGTCGCTTCACCTAGTGATGAGCAGTAAACTCTGCTATTTCGGTAATTATCATGTAAGTACCGTCATTAATTTGATTTACTTCATTTATCAAGCAGGAGTTAATGCCTATATAAATTGTAGTAAGACACACGTAAATTCTAAGCAAATTTATCTTAAAGTTCGGAATTACTTAGAGACAGTTAAGTGAATGATATTAATCGTATGGTAGAGTCGTTTATGGTTGTATATTATAGACATTATAGACAAGAAAAAAAAATTGTGAAGATATAGTAATAAATTCCTCTATTCCCAATCTGTTTTATAAATATACGTTAAATTTTAACTAACGGCGCTTTCGTTGACTTTGAAATCATCGGCAAATTCCAGAGATTGAAACAGTCCTTTGAGTAAATTTGAACATACCGCTAATGCAGCATACAGTGAGATACATTGCACCTACATTTTCATTATCGATCTATGTACTAATAATAAAAACTGAACAGTATAATTGAAAAAAATCTTTTTGTATTTATTATCAGTCCATTTATGGAGCAACCTTATATTATGTTACATCACTACCAACAGGAGCGGAGGAGAGGAGAGCGAAGACAAGGAAAATGTTATAAAATCGGGATCAATATAAAGAATCGAGCGTATTACGGGTAAAGTTATATAACAATCAAATACGACGCACGATTCCTTTTTAAAAAATAAATTAAGTCCATGACAGCTTATGAGCAACGACTATATTTTAAAGTTATCTCAGTGTGACCTTGCCTCCACCACGATTCAGTGGTCAAATTAATAGATACCTAATATACTAATTTGACCAATTATTTTTAGCATATTCTTTCAACGCAAAACATTCATCAAATATGTAAAACAAGTACATTCTACGGGTTCAGTAAAAATTTACAAAGAAGTTTCATTTATTCTTGATACCGACAAAGGTCCTTGTGGAGAAAAATCATACAAAGTTGCTTATACAAATGCGAAACCTGCACCTCGCGTGCTCCAACGGAATACTTGAAAAATACAAATTTTACAAAAGCAAGGCTAAGAAAATAGCTAGTGACAGAAAGTACAATGAAAAGTTTAGCGTTATGCGGCGCAAGCTACTACCTCTAGGGCATCAATGTAGATGCACCATCGTGTATGCATAAATTAGGATTAGTTCCTATATTTTTTTCTTTATCTTATATTTAGTAATAAGTCAATATTTCTATTAACATTACCGCGCAGCGGTAGAGCGTCTGATTGATGAAAAGACAGGACGCGGCGTTTAGTTCCCCCACTCAACATGTAATTTCTCAACTATTTTTATTTTGTATATATTTTTCAACTCCTTCAGTTATTATAATAAAAAACATTTTAGTTAGTAGAAAGAAACTGTTGTAATGTTAGATAAATTCTTTCAACAAATTGTCAAAGAAGATCAAAGTATACTCTCAGTTAGACTCTCATATACTCGTATATTTGTCTTTAACTTGTGTTTGACTACAGATTGTTTTCATACTCAAAGAAAAACATATCAATTATTTTAATGATTAGATAGAGAGACGTCTCCGTATCACCAGTAAGGTGGGTATCTCACATATCAATTAGTATGGACAAAAACATCTTACATATTTAAAATGTATGCTAATGGATTTATTGTTTAATATTTTCTAATATTAGAATAAGGGAGAAAGTATCTTATCTTATAAGTGTCACAAATTCTACAAACTCCTATTTTTAAAATTTTCGCTATTACACTATGATCCATAAAAAAAATATTATTACATATAACAGAAAATCCTCAAAAGTACAATAACATGGGCAACCTACTCAAAGCTTTCCCGACCTTGCCAAGCTGCAGTGTTCAGTGCTCAGTTCAGTTGGAATTGAAAACGTGTGTTTACTAATAATATCAGTGTTACGGCCAGAGGCGAGACTTAACTACCTTTAATACGATATTCTACATTTATTATTTTTTATTTTATTTTTTTAGTTTAGATATCATATACAATTATTTTTATTTACCGAAGAAGGCTGGGCAAGTAATTGTTAAAACATTTCATTCTGTACCTTCCGTTTTCTTGTACTATTTTGCGAATGTAATTAGATGGCCCTGTCACCTATACCATAATCTCATCACTCATCTAGCAATGTAAAACTATTATTTTCAAAAAAAACTTTTCAAATCAAAAGTTGCACCTTAAAAGTCTTACCGAAAGAATAATTAAATATAATATGAATAAACTCATCACTGCAGATATATACATCCAGAAATCGAGTAAAGACACTCCACTCCTAATTTTTAGGCGTTGCCTCAACATTGACGTTGTTTTAATGGCGGATCTCAACGCCGTGCTTTTACTTGTTATCAGTTATTAACCAAAATAAAAATAATTAATTTTTCCAAGTGGGAATCGAACTCACAATCGTCGTGCTTACAGTCAGACGCTACACCGCTGCGCCTCAAATTGAAAAATAATAAAAGAAAAATATAATTATTATAATAAAGACCTTATATCCCTCGATCCCTCGATAATTCTATAAAAATACAATTCTATTTAACGGTTCCCTTATAGCCTTATACATTGTTTGATCGTTACTGAGATTCACATAATCGTTGTAGGCGATGGCTTGTGAACCTTTCAGATATAAAATTGAACGTTGAACCCATTGCGAAACTTGAACGTATATCTGTTAGAAGATGCCAAAGAATTTTATAACATTATCAATTCTAGTATTTAACTATTATACTACGGATGTCGAAAGTATTGATAATGGCATAATTAAACAAAGAATATTATTATTTATATTTAGTATGAAACGAAATTGCTTCTCATCGATAAGCAATAATCGAACAAAGTGCACATCGGATTTTAATGTGGTTTCCTTTAATAAACAGAGTCATTTGAAAGGCATATACATATATACGAGTATAATGTACAAGTACATATAATATATTTTTCAGGTCAATGTTAATTTGTTTGTAAATATATGTAAAATCTTGCAAGCTCAATTTGACCCACTTCCCAGTGTCCGATTGAGTTGAAATTTGGAATATAATTTCAGTTCTGATGACATTGAAATTACATATAATCAATATTATCGTTAATCCAAAATGGCGTCCGCAACAAAATAGCGGATTACAAAGTTTTTTACAATCCATTTAATATACCCATATCAAATGAATGAACTTGTAAAATACAATACTCCCAGAAAAAACGGTTAGAGACTGGAGGTGGAGGCGGCGGGACAGACACATCTGAAGTAAGAAAGCTAAAAATGACTGAATAGACTCGTTTGCTTGTTTTGGCGAGTACTTCAATCAAAATTTGACAGGAAAAACACCTTTCAATAATGATGCATTAATAGGAATGAGAAGATTAAGAGAAAAACAAAAAAAATATTTAAAAAATCTCTTTAAAACCAGTTTTTATTCTACAACACATTTGTTCTAAAATGAAAATAATAATTGCATAAGCTTATATCGCACATAAAAAACAGATAAATACAAAATTATACATTTAAGGCTGAAAGAAATTATTCTTATACCTAATACCTATAGTGAACTAATAAAATATTTGTGCAGATTTTATTTTGTCGGTCTAAGTATTATTTATTTAAATGTTACTATTTATATGGATGAATGACCTATCATCCTATCAATTTATTTAAATTAATAATTATTGTTAGTAGTTTGGTCCAAATTTCATACTTGTTCTTGCTTTATCATCAAAAGCTACATCAAAATTATTCATTTGTTTAAAATGTTATGTTAATATTATTTAATACACTTCCTTAGGATCCTTGAGAAATTATACATCCGCTTAGATGTACATAAAGTCACTGACCCCGGATGTGGTCACACATAAACGAATGTTGCTCGATATTTCAAAATCACCATTTTAAAATAGATCTGTTATGCATATGTATTTCTTCTTTCGATTTATTGTGGTGGTAGGTAGTGAGAACGAAGTGCCAAACTCTACGGTCTCTACAAACAACTGTCACTGTCATCAATCTCCTTATTCTCTCCTCTCTGTCACCCCTCGCCTGTCTTATTAAACACTCTTGATTTATAAATCTTTATTACTATTCTTTCGTAGCACATTCTTCTTCATTCTCAAACGAAGAATGTGTGTAAATATGTATTTAAGTTACAAATTTAAGTTTGTTATAAAAATCTCAGCTCTATTTCATCATCTAATGTAATATTATGTATATCAATTATTGATTTTCCCGTGGTATTGTATTTTTGCGTGTTTTAACAAAAGGCACATTTGTTAACAAGTTTTCAAAGGAGATTAGATTATTTATAGATAGGTACACATTGCGCATCTAAATATGAATGAGTTCTTTATATGAAAATTGAACCTGTATACGTAGATGAGAGCATCACGTGCAGGAGGTTGATAACAACATTCAAAATTTTGAAGTATTAAAGAATTTCTTTAGTTTAAATTTATGCTACTCATCGGGGGAATAACTTATTTTCATTTCCTCTTGGAAACAAGAAAAGAGCAGCGTTGAGTCCCGCCACACAACGGAAGGAAAATTAAGCAGAAAGTGAGAAACAGAATGTCTTAACACTAGCTCACACTTTCTTTCTGTATATGTGGGATACGACGTGAGACATTATACAGTAAAAAAACTTTATTCAGCAAGCAAGCTTTTTTTATTCACGACTATAAATGGCTCAGGACGGCAAATTAGTGAACCCCATTTCTACCTTTAGTTCTACTTACATTTTCACTTTTGTTAACCATAAAAGGACATTTTGGCCCAAAAACTCTAATAGTGTCAGGTGTTTCTTTTAAGCTCGTAGACTACTACTACTATACAGAAGTTCATAATTAGGTGGGTGGGTAATAGCGATAAAAACTAATGAAGCGACCTCCAGCAATAAAAGACATCCGTGCCGTTACGCGCAATCCCGTTTATATCTTATTCGTGACGGTAATATTCTTTGATGTTTTCGTCTGAAAACGGGGAAAATTTTGGACTTTTTTAATCGTTTTTTTTGATCGTGGAAATTTTTGAAAATTTGCCTTGTTTGTATTAAGGATTGAGGCCATCGTGGCACAGCGGCACAAGGGTGTGACTGTAGCACGACGGTTGTGGGTTCGATCCCCACTCGAGGAAGGGAAAAAGTGGCATTCCGGCGGAATGAGAAAATGAGAAATGAAAGTATTTTAACACTAGGTCCTTAGGTACCCTGCTTTATGCGAGATGAAATGAAATGATGACAATGAAATGTTTATTGAAATTATTAATTTCATTGAAGAAATTGAATATATTTAAATGGTGTGGTGGTAAGATCTATTTAATGATCTTTTTAATGATAGTTTTTTGTATCATGATTGTAAAAAAATATTAGAGGCGCTAGTAAAGGTTGTGGATTCGATTTCCTCTCGGAGGAATAAAATATTTAATATTGTCATTTCTTCGGTCTAAAAACCAGGTAAAGTGCGGCGTTTAGTTCTGCCACGCAACACGCAATGATTCGTGTACCCGGCGGAAAATAAGAAATGGAAGTATTTTAACACTAGGTTCCTAGGTTCTCTCTGCTACCGTGCGTTATGCGAGATACAGCGTAAGCTAAAAAAATGTTTATTGAAATTATTGATTGAAAGAATTGACGATATTTAAATGAATGATATTTTTTTAATTATTTTTCTTTGTATCGTGATTGTAAAAAAATATTAGAGGCGCTAGTAAAGGTTGTGGATTCGATTCCAACTTGAAGATATAAAATAATTATTATATTTTTATTTCTTCTCACAGGTCTTAACAGTAGGTTTCCTCTGACTACCCTGCTTTGTGCGGGATACAGCGAGAAGCAAAAAACAAATGTTAATAAAGGCACCTGTTCCCTATCATTATCTTAGCACGTCAGATCACGTCCGGCGATGATGTTGCTGGGTCAAAGATTAGAAGATCAAATAAACTCTAATGGGCTTATCAGTTACGTGGGCGGCTTGGTTATAGGGCTTGCTTATTTATTGCCTGTCCGCCCTAGCACTACCTACTTATAGGTATGTATTTGTACTTTATTTGCAGGAAGTCTTAATAAAAATATTTGTAGTTTGGCGTGGGGTATGGAATGTTGTATTCGGTTCCTATTTTTTATTTCAGGGTGGAAATTTTAGGTAGTTTAGCGATGCTGGTTTGTCGAATCACACTAGGAGCCTATATGTAATTCTGTTTTGTTTTATTTCGCTACTCAACGCAGAATATCTCGAAAATTGGGTGGTGATGAATGAAGTGTCTTAACACTAGGTCCTCTCTGTCTACAGTGATGATACAGCGAGAAGTCTTTAATATTAAATATAAAATTTCCCGATTTTGAAATTACATCTTCAACAATAGCATAGATATATTATATCTAGATATAGATATGTAAAAAAAAAATACACTGTCATAACGTTTATGGTTTATCAAACGTAAAATAAAGCAAATACAAGATTACAACAACTAATAAATTATATTGAAAACATAAACAAGTATGTACATATAATTTCACTGAAAAAAGCCAACATATTAAAGTAAAACTCATTACTATTTATCTTTGGTGCCGGTTAATTAAACGCTTGGATGTTTTGAATAAATATTGCGGTAGTGCCGGCGCGGCACGTCGCGTCTTCTCTAACAAATAGCGGGAGTGACTGTTGCATACCATATTGTTATTTTCCTTTGTATTTTCATATATTCCCGCTTGCTTTAGCTAATTTATTTATGTGTCTTTTTTTAATTAGTTGATTTCTTAGTTAGGTGTTTTTTTAATTTTTTTATTTTAAATTGACTTAATTAGTATTAGTATATAGGCATAGAAAATATTACAATAAAATCTATAGGTACGTAAAATAAAATTGTAAGTATTGGCTATCTGTACATGGAAGATACATGAGAAAATAATCATTCGTTTGCAAACTCGAACGGTCTCCAAGAGGCACTGCTTCGAATCTCGCTACGTACAATTTTTCTACGTTTTCTAATAAACTATTTTTCTTTCCTAATAGTGTAAAATGTGTAATAATACTTAAAAATGTAAAAACAATCAATATATTTTCAGAATAATAATATAAATAAAATTATTATAGTACATAAAAAAAACATTTTTTTAATAGAAACTATCAAAACACCTCAAAATAAATCAAATAATAGATGGTTGTATAAAAATTCAAACACTTCCTAACATCGATATGCGAAGTTACGGGTCACTGATCGCTATTCTTAAAGGTGTGGAATATTATATACAGCGTGCTCTGCGCGTGAACGCTTCATAATGTATTTTTATAGGGTTGCCACTTTTAGGGAGTAAAATTAAAAACAATAATGACTATAATATGTTATATAATTTTTTTAAACAAAATAAAAATGTTTTAGTTAGACATTTTCCGTTTAAACTTTGAGACATTGAGTGTTGAGTAGCATTTCATGCTTTATCTTCAAGCAGTAAAATTTACCCTAAGTGGCAAGGAAGCAAAAAAAAAAATTACCCTAAGTGGGAATCGAACTCAAAACCATAATGAGCGCTGCGCCACGGTGGCCTGTGTACTAATAGAGCATTTACAATATATAGTAATACATTTCTAACTGTGCATGTTCTATTTGCTTTATGACAGTGTAGGCCCATAATGTGATAATATAGATCATAAATGAAAACGTTGACAGCCCTGTAAAAGATAATACTCCCGAGGTATGACCGAGGACTTATTTTTCTCCTGTCATTTTCATAAGGTACATATAAAACTATAAATCCAGGTCAGAATATTATTGTATAGGTAAATCAGCGTGTGTTGAAATGGCCTATAAGCTAATTATATGAGAAAATATGACTTGTATGCAAACGGAGGGGAACGGAGTATCTTAACATTAGGTTCCCTCTGCCTACCCTGCTGTGAGCGGGGTACAGCGTGAAGCTAAAAATTTGCTAAGCTAAAAGCTTGCTTGTGTGCAACAGATAAGATGGTTGTGGGTTTGATGCTCAAAGGAATGTTTTTTATTATTTTTATTTATTTTGCTTAGGTCTCATTGTCTTTCAATAGATGGTGAATTCTTTTTTCTTATCTGCAAAATTCAGGGTTAGTTAATGTGAAGAAAAGTGCAAATTATAGTTCAGAGCAATATTGTGCTTACTTACATCATATTTCCTATTTTTAGTTAAAACCAGTTTATAATTAGATGGCTTTGATTAACTAGAATTTATTGATAGTAATGTACGGAGACCAGTTTTAGATAGTTTTAATGAACTACAATTAATTATAAATGCATTTACAAATCATATTTATTGAAATTATTCATAAACCAATCAAATTGGTTTTATCTAGTTTATACTAATTTTGAATTGAAATAATATTTCACTGGAACTAATTAAACAATTAGGTGTTCTCTGGTTAGGATTTGAATGAAAAAAGATGGTATACTAATATAAGGTACAATATGCGTTCATGTGACCTTTACAAGTAGAACACCAGATAAGTCTTGACAGGTCGACTGTGGATTTTATCACTTGCTACGCAATCCCCTACGAGTATATTAAAGAAATGTAGGCAAAAGCTCAAAGGCTATATACATTTTATCTGATGAAAAAATGCTTATATTTTGTATATATATAAATCTTAATTTATGTAGTATATTTTTATCAGTACACCTCAGCCTATCCTGCTATAAGGAGACCTAGTGTTAGGACACTCCGTTCCCTATTAACCGCCACATTTCCTTCCCCACTGTTCGCCGAATTTTCGAAGCTTTGTGTGTTAAGTGGCGGAACTCAATACCGCGGTTTGCCTCGTAATTAGAGCGAAGGAAACGAAACCCCTCCCTTAATTTCTCTACTTACCTAGCTATGTGCGAGATACGACGTGAAGCTAAAACAAACATAGTGCTTGTACAAACCAGGCACTAGTATCTTGTTAAAAAACAATAAATTCTTTTTTCATCACAATTGGTTTAAATATATTTTCTATCAATAAAGTATTATAAGATATTTCTCATATAATTGCCGGCATTCCGATTGGCAACACAATGTGACCGCAGTTCTGTGGATTCGAATCCTACATCATTATATTACACACGCACGATTTAAAAGGCTTTTGTCATAAAATGTTGGTTATTAGGGTTCCGTAACCAAATAGTAAAATTGAAAACCTATTGCTAAGACTCTACTGTCTATATATTTGTGACCACATGAACCGTGATAGTTAATGTTTACAGATGTATTTCTGCTGCTGCTATAACAACAAAAACAAGTTAAAATAAATATTTACTATTACTATACAACTAGCGTGACTTTTCTGCCGTCTTTATAAAAACGGAACCCTTCGTATGCGATTCCGATTCGCACTTGGCTGATTTTCTTTTCATAATTTTTATCAATTGATGCTAAATACTTTATATTTTGGCCCATTATATAGTCAATTTATTTGTATAATAGAGAAGAGTGATAGTTTCCCTTCTTATGAAATTATGAATTGACGAACACTTTACTATCTATTTAAAGAAAACTCTTCTATTACTCACTCATCATTGATTGACAACATATTGCATGTAGAAAGCAAAAATTTGGCTGTAGGCTGCTTGAGAAGTATATGAGAGTACTAAAAGAGAATTTCTCAATTTTCTACAGGGACGGGAAAATTATAGGACCTCACGTTTTTAAATCATTTGACGAACTCTAACTATAGAATAGGTACATGCTTCTCAAGTCTTATATAACTAAAATTTAAACGGACCGTCTACAAAGTAAAAAGGCATCAAAATATATTAAATTAGGATACAAAAAACAAGCCCGAAAAAACACTTTATATAATAGAATTGCAAAAAATGTTGTTATTTGAGTAAAATAGTGTGTACGACCTCGCGAAGGCCGCGCGGTCAACGACGTATATAATGGGCTAATTAATATATTAAAGTTCAGTGGCCTATTTGGACGCACTATATGTATCTATTGTGCGTTAGAATTGTCATCTATGTTTCTATATATAGGTTGTTATGCAATATCTTTTTTGATATTATGCATAATTATGGCCGTTAAAGATGAATAGACAGAGATTTTACTTAAAACGCTTCGTTCATGATTTTTATATTTTTTTATATTTGTAATTCTATATTTTTCTTTAATTTTTTAATCGATTAATTCTGAGTAGGAAAAATACATAATGTCAAATCACTCTTTTAGGTACTGTCCAACTTTCAGCTCTTGCTTACCCAAATGTGCAAGCCTGAGTAGAAAGAAAGGCCCCTCGATTGACCTTTAAAAATAAAGCATCAGGCCCCCCTGGACATGTATGTGCCGGTTGTTGACAGTGGACGAGGCGAAAAAGCTACGTAGACACCGTAGCATTTAGCGCTACTCTCTCTGGCTACCTCGCTAGAGATAACTAGTGCTTTAAGCTTATAAGCACTTATCACGAGCTTTATGATACTTATCATTCCATCGTTGAGGTCCATTACCCAACACGCAATTTCTTTAAGAACAGCAGTTAAAGAACCGATCGCGCAAATACTTGTAAAACAAAAAAAAACCGGTCATAATAACAGGAGCAATTAGGTCGGATCTCTTCAGAATTCTCATTCGTACAGCTTGTTCCAACAAGTTCAGTTCAGCACTTTAATTGTTACGCGTCGAACGTTGTGGGATGCAAATTTCTCGATTCTTTCTATATATAGCGATGGATGCCTTATTTAAAAGCGATTTCGCTTAGATTAATGCAATCAATTGCAATTATCGCAATTAATCGACATTTACATGGTATAGTTATCTAATTGTTGTGGAATCGATTTAGTTTAAGTGATTTAATTGGTGGACATAGTATTGGAGACTGATAAGATATTAGGAGACTATTAATAGAAAGAGAAACATTAATTTTTCACAGATCCGTTTTATCAATTCGTCTTAAGAAGTAAGTATTACATTTTATCTTCATTTCCAATTTATTATAAAAATTGAAATTAAAAATTAGCGTAAAATGTAATATATAAAACAATCGTTAAATCGAGTAGGAATGGAACCCACAACCATCGCAGTCAGACACTGTGCCGCACAGCCTCACTTTTCATTTCTTTGCTCATTTAGCAACACAAACCGCGACGTTGAGTTCCGTCACGAAGCGAAAAGTGGAAAACAAAATGTTTTATCACTTTATTCTCCCATCTTGTTATATGCAGGATACTTTGTAAAATGAAAATAAAAAAAAATAAAAAACATAAATATGAGTGAAAATAAAAAAATGGTACGTGAAAAGGTTACTTACATTTATATTTATACTAGCGACCCTCTTGCGGCTTCGCCCGCTTTTAGATACTACTGGATTATTCATATATTGTATGTTTGCAAAGCATTTAAGATAATGTGAAAATTAATTAAACCCTTTAAAAAATTACCCTTTAAAAAATTGATTTTCCAATTGTTTTACACAGCAAGGGTTTTTTAGAAGGTACCGTAATTTTTTTTTCGAGCTTGTGGTTAATGCTGAAGAGGGTATTCTGTCCCTGATGAAAAGCAAGCACTATGTGGCTGCCTATGAGGAAAATTAAATAGATTGGATCGGCCGGGAATCGAACCCGGGCCGCCCGCGTGGCAGGCGAGCATTCTACCACTGAACCACCGATACGTGTAAGACAGGCGGGCGCGGCGGACGTGCTTGTATAAGAAAAACGTCGCGGGACGCGCAGGGACGCGAGTGGCGAGCCGTGTAACAACTTCTAAAGTACTTATTAAAATGAAAAACAGTAAAAGACAGTTTTGATCTACATTAAATGGCCAACGTAACTAATATACTTATTTATATGCTGAGAGTAAGGGATAAGTGAAACTTGAGTAACATACAGCTGATGTGTCAACGGCGGGATGTGTCAACAATTAAATGCGTTTCTCTCTAAAACTAATCGCAATTTTGAAATAGTGCAAAAAGCAAATTTTATCTTCGTTTAACGTAGAGTTAAAGGATAAGGATTAATACCATTATGGAAAAATATGACTCACAATAAAAAATATATTGAAATTATTATTTTTAGACAGAAATATGATCACTACACGTTATTCTTAAAAAATACGAATATGCTGTCGCGGACTTTTTTGTAGATCCTATTAAGAGGAACAATACTCCAGTACATTATTTTTATGTAGTACTTACCATTAGAGCAGCGCATGCGCGAAAGTGTCTCAACGGGTAGGACTTTATACACATTTATCGTATTTATGTTCATTTATATAAGAATGTACAAATAATAAACTATATATAAACCTTCCCTGAGAAATACTCGACCTAATGGTGAAAACCGCATCTAAATCCGTTGGGTGGTTTAGAAGAAGAAGAGTTAGAAAGTTCAGACAGACACAAAAAGCGACTTTGTTTTATAAGATATAGGATAGGATATGTACCCTAGCAAAGATTACAGGAAAAGCCACAGGATAAGCCTAGTATTAGCAGGGTAACAGAGTGGAATGCGATTTCTTAGTATTACTGTCGCGATGCCGCTGTAATACATACTTGGAACATAAGTTAGTATCAAATTGATAAGCCTGTGTAATCCAAGCACTAACGTGTGGACTAAATAAAATGATCATCTACATTCTACGTTAATATTTTAAAGCAAAAGAATTTGTTAGGTTGAACGCGCTTATCTCAGGAATTACTAGTTCGAATTGAAACATTATTTTTTCTTGTGTAGTCCAGCTATGGGTTATAATATGCTACGATTAATATGAGCAATGTAACAATAAAACAGTTGTAAACCTATAGGAAAACATAGAGATCAGACACTGTATTACTTACAGATTTTACAAAGAGTATCTATCGGAAGCGGTATAAAAGAAAAATGAAAATCTTTTAAATATAAAAAAATAGTTTACGTTTAAATTAAACTCACAACTACAGCATACTATCAGATAGTTTCTACAAACATTTGAATTTGTACCCACACTCTTGTCACAACGAATAATAGAACACATCTTGTATATCATTTCATTTCTCATCTTCCGTTCCACAGCATCCCAACGACTTACTTTAAAGCTAAAGTAAACTCGAGCGAGAATAAAAACACTGAGATAAAATGTTGAAAGCCAAGCATTAAATGGTACAGTCCTCAAACCACTTACCGGTTGTTTAAATCTACTTACAGCGACGTTAGCTCTTAGACGCCGTTGCCGTAGCGTGTTAGCTTCGAGTGTCAGTCTGCCTCGAAAGGACTAGATTTTAGATATGTTGAGAAATAAGCTGTGCTTACAAATATTTTAAACATGTTTCTTACATAAAACATTTATATGGAAAAGAAATTTATTACCTAGTTGTAGAATACGTTTAAATTATTTTTACCGCAGCGCCGCGAAAGCCTCAAAATTTAATTTTATTCTTTTTTTCTACTCAACGCACATAGTAGGGTAGGCAGGGTGAAACTGGAATGTTAAGACACTTCGTTCCCCATTAAGACATTTCCTCGTTACCAGAGCGAGGAAATGAAATTATTAAATATTTTATTCTTTTGAGGGGGAATCGAATCTACAACCGACCTCATTTAATTTTATGTATCATATTTTACTAAATACCATATGTAAAATAATAAACAGTGTAATACTAACATGTGCTTACAATATAAGGTTACGTGATGTCATGAGAAACTACCAAGTAGTCGAGTTGCCTAAGTTTTTTACTATCAGTACCTATATATACATTTTATTATTATTGCTGTACTCGTTTTGGTAATATTTACTTAATAGTTTAACACGCAATGGGTTTTCCGTAATTTTGAAATTATTCTTTTCTTTTGATAAAGAGTCCATGGCATCGTGGCGTAGCGGATTTACTTCCCGCTAGCTTCACGCTATATCCCGCTATAGCGTAGACAGAAAAAGTCTAGTGTTAAGACACTCCATTCTTAACTTACTGCAGAATTTCTGAGACATTGCGTGTTGAGTAACGGGACTGAACAGTGCGGGTTGGGTTACTTTGGGTTACTTAGCTCCACGTAGTTAAAATTCGAACGGAAAACGGAGAATGGAGTCTCTTGACGTTCTCCCCGCTATAAAGAGTAAAACTATAAAAAAAACCTTTTCTATTATATTAAAGTCAATATAAAATAGCACCGTGGCTTATCATACCAGTGTGCATAGAGAAAGTAAACCTATATATTTCTACTCAAAATGTGCATCGTCTTACTAAATGCCTTATAGTATAGAGATAGCACGGAAAATACGTTGCAACCTCAAAATTAATTCTCTTAAATAAATTTAAGCCTTCTGTCTATACTATTAAGGTTAGACGTGACAAATTTAATATTGCTCTACGTGAGACCGAAAATTTTCTATTTTAGACTTTATTTATATGAAAATACGGTACTATTCTACTTGAGGATTAGTGTATATGTGATGATCTAATGTTTGTACCAATAAAGACTGTGACACAGTCGATTTTGTTATATAGCATGCCAATTTTAAGTAAGATCGACCTTTTAATATTTATATGCAAAATTTATAAACATATTTTATTTAAAGTTTACGATTAAGACAATATAAAATATTTTTCTTTCCAGTACTGTTATAAGGCAGTTTTTAAATGAGATTGCTTTTGTTGTGAATGTTGTTCGCATATAGCGAATAACATTTAATTAACAAAGCATTATTCATACATTAAAATGAAGAAAAATAATAAAATTCCGTAATAAAATATTACATATTATCAGTACTTAGCCTACTATGTGTATAACAACCTTAACACAAAGTGGGTTATGAAAAGTAAAAGGTTGTGTAACCCAATGGAGTCTTTAATGGTTACAACTAGTTTATAGTTGCAACCTGTTTAGATAAAAAGCGAAAGAGCTTCCTGACATCGTGTTTCATGTTGGAAAAAATATGTCACTGAACATCGCTTGAGGGACTATTAACTATAAATAAATTTACTTCCTGCTATATCCCGCATATAGCATAGTAGGCAGAGGGTAGTTAACTTAATGTTAAGACACTCCGTTCCCCACTTTCTGTCTGTATTTTTGACCTTGCGTGTTAAGTGGCGGAATAAAATATAGGAGGAAATTAATATAACTCATTCCCACAAATGGGAATCGAATCTTAGATCTTTAAAATTAGACTGAGTTGTTGCACCCCAGCTTGCATGTTTTAAAGTGCAACCATCAAGGTGCAGTCAAAATGCAATTTTAAAGTTTTTTATTGAATTGTCAATTGATCGTAATATATTATAATACTTTGGATATATTAGAAGAGACAGTACAAAGTAGCTTAGTGATCATAGAGCAAGGACAATTTCCAAGAGACGCATGTTCGAGTCTCGTTACAATCAAAGTTTTATACGTTTTTTACAATATTTTTCTGTCCTTAGTGTAGAATAATTTTTTAAATGTTTAAATAAAATACAAGTGCAAATAAAGTAAAACAAATTTCATGAAAATGAATGAAAAGTTTAACGAAACAGTACGATAAGAGCACGCTGATACACAATGGGGGATTAATGATAAATGAAAAGGTAGAGCAGATTTACATTTAAAATTTATTAAATATAATTTTCTTCATATGTACATAGTGGATTTTACTTGTTATTTCCTTTATGGACTGGTGGAAATGGAGAGGTAAATAAAATTATGTATTTTTTTTATTTTTTAAGGTTCACGGTGTATCCATTACATAGAAGGTAGGCAGAGGGAACCTTAGCCTTAGCCGCTCTAAGAATGAGTGTTGACGGGTCGATGCTTCTTTTTTCTTTACTTTGTTTCCAGCGCGAGCTCAAACGAGTAATTGAAAACAATGAACTCCCCTGAGTGAGAATCGAACCCACAATCATCGCGCTTACGGTAGTAGTGTACCTACTACGCCATGAATCGCATATAAATATTAATATTTATATACAAACAAACCAAAATATGTATTTTGGTTCACAAGGGGGAACGAGTTTAAACCCTTAAGTCAAAGGTTATCTTACTTTAGGGGATTCAAAGTAATGTAATTAAGGAACTAGGGTGGTAATGCTTAGATTTGAGGCTAAAATAATTGCGTAAACTTGCAGTTACATCACTATGCTCTGTTTTTGTTTCTTTGAATTTGTGGAGTTTACAGAGATTTTTAGTCATTTTAAAGATATCCTTGGATGTCAGTACTTAACGCCGTACGTTATCGTACTAAATAAATTAAACGAGAATCACATATTTTTAGTTAAGTAGATGCTACTAATTATTGCTTGTAGGTCCGATCTCGACTCGAGGAAATGAATTATTTATTTAAATGTATATTTTCGTTTCTTCGCTCTTATGTCGAGGCAAAGAGCGGCGTTGAGTTTCGTCACTCAACGTATATAACATAATATATTTAAAAAAAATAATTATAATAGTTGTCGAAAAACAAATTCACGTGAAATGCCAACGCTGAATAAAATAGCGTAATACGGAGCGCAATCGGCAAGCTATTTGTTAACGGAAATGAATTCGCGCATGAAACTCGGAGGTAACGAGATGACGCGATGATGCGATAATAATATTAAATTAATTCTATGTATATACAAATGTATAGGAAATCTTGTTATTGTATTTATTATATTAGGTAAGCGCTACGATCCCCACCACCACCAGAATGAATATATCTAATCTTAAATCTATATATCAATCCCAAAGATC
The DNA here is from genome assembly GCA_016802625.1 of Heliconius numata. Classification (NCBI taxonomy): domain Eukaryota; kingdom Metazoa; phylum Arthropoda; class Insecta; order Lepidoptera; family Nymphalidae; genus Heliconius; species Heliconius numata. The sequence continues at coordinate 1,152,486 of JAEBDU010013092.1, forward strand.
TAAGCCAAAAGAAAGGATAAAATTGCCAAACTAATTTCCAAGCATCAAAAACAAGTAAATGCTTTATACAAGTGGGAGCGATCAGAATTCAATAAAATTAAAGATTCACACAGCGTGCGGGAAACTGGGCATAAGGTTCAAATGAAGGAGTTGAGCGAATTTAAAGCGAAACTTCTAAAACATTACAAAGAAGAATCGCTTTCGTAGTTCACTACCAAGTTCTGTGAAAGCTGTACAAAAATGTCTTAACATTAGATAATGATAAATAATAGTCAATTTAATTAAGCATTCCTGAAACCATTCTTACACTCTCTAACTTCGTCTTCTTCGTTCTCATAAGTGGGAATTAGTTTTCGCCGGGCGGTTTGTATTACACACATACGCTATTCCATTAGCGGAGATAACAAACAAGATGTCGGAACTTTGCAACTTGGATTTGGAGGCGATCAAATGTTTCGATATGTGGATGCTGCTGAGTGAATGCTCTATTTGTTGCAAAGGAAACGGTTTTGATGGTATTGGGAAATACCTTGTAACTCAATAAGTAAGTTTTTTTGAAGGAGTATTTTCATAAGGCTTGATTAGGCTAGGAAGATAAGAATGACGTCAGTAACTATTTGCTTCGTCCAAAGTCAACAGTTTTTTTCGGAAAAATCTTCCGAGAGTTTCTCCTTCTCTTCTCCTCGTCTTGTCTTGTACTTAGCATTCTAATAACAATGCCATAACTGTGGTAGTCTGAATTTATTAATCACTGCATTTGCAATCAGAAGCTGCCCACTACATTTTAATAGCTTTAATTACTTCTCACTAAAATATCAAAATCTCAGGTTCTTTTCAATTTGACTTTCCATTTAAAAAGTGTTTTATAACGTAAATGAAAATAAACTTATAAATTGTTGCTTAAAATTGTATTATTATATTACGGAACGTTTAAAATTATTGTTGGCTCAAAAGCACTGTTATAAGATTTTTCGTTTACCTTTCTTTTATAAAAATGGCTTATAAAATAATAACCGCAAATAAACAAAGCTATTTTAAATTAAATGCGCTCCACTCTCCATCTATTCGTGGAAGAGGAAGCACACTTCTACATAAGTAATTACTAACCTAGTTTGTAGTTAATGGTTGTGAATTCGATATTAGTCTTATATTTCTTTCAAATTAATTTATAAAAAATATAGTTTTATTAGCTTCACGCAGCAGCCAATCTTCGAAACATTGTGAATGGCTACCTCTTGTTACCAGAACAAGAAAATGAAAATAATTAACTTCCCCGAGTGAGGATCGAATCCGCTACTGTCATGTAACAGTTCTGCTACTGTCATGTGTCAAAGTAACAGTTCTGTAATTTGAAATCCTAGAATACAATTTGAAATGAAATATTTATTTAAATTAAAATTTTCATTTCTTCGCTCTGGTGTCGGGGCGAAGCGCGGCGTTGAGTTCCGCCACTCAAAACGCAATTTCTCTAGAATTCGGCGGAAAGTGGGGAACGGTATTAACACTAGGTTCCCTCTGCGTACTGTGCTATGTGCGTGATACAGCGTAAAGCTGATGAATGAAAAAACATGCAATTTTAACTAATTAATATAATTTTTCATTTACATTTTCATACTTAATTTTATTGTGATCAACAAAAGTAGATTTTTGATAACATAACAGTACAAAAACATATACATCAAACAAAAATCGAACCAAAACCTGTCACAAAATAAATAACACCGCTAGTCCACAGAACTAGCATAGGCCGTTCCTTATACTCGTATATAGGGTTATAGGGGGATGAAAACTCAACGATATCTCGCGAGCTCCTAAAATATTAGTTTCAATATCCAAACTGTCATTAAATAGATCATCTAAATCTTCGCTAACAACCAACTCGAATTATCAATCTACTTTATTGGTTCTTACGTTAACAATGGCAGCCTAAATTACTTTATACTATAAGTTACTGTTATTGAGCTATTACGATTGTGAGTTACGTTTTCAACGCAGTTATAATAGTTGGAGATCTTAGATCAAAACATGGAAAGGAGTTAAAGTATTCACGGTTATAAGTATATACTTGCTAATTATGAATTAAAATAATTAGAGAATATATATCTATAATTACGTTCCCTCTGCCTACCCTGCTTCAATGAAATCAGTATCAGCAAAGGGACACAAGCGTGCCGACGTAAGGGCGGCAGGTTGTGGGTTCGATTCGTACTTGAGGAAATGTGTTATATATAATATATAAAAAAACCAGAGGAAACATCTGTAGAATCCCTTCGACAAAAAAAAGTAGTGTCTATCAATATACTAAAGGAGGCACAAGGACGAGGACAGGACGCTAATAATAATGATAATAACAAAATATTTTTGCATTCGTTAGATAGCATCGAATTCTTTGTTTCAATAGTAGCGGTAACAATCATTACTGGTGCGGCGATGCAACTTATTGCAATCCCGCTGCCTTTTGAACTTATTACATTAAGGAATATTGTTTTCTCAAGTGTTTTTGATGTCTGAAAGATGAAATGAAACGAAATGAATAAAATATTTTCCTTGCAATCCTTTGATATAAAGTAATAAGTGGAGAAATGTTATTATTTTTGTATCAAATATTGTTTAGACATGAATGCTATGGTTGTAGATGTATAATAATAAACTTTTTTTATTTTAAACTCTTTTATTCTAAGTACTGGAAGTGACTTTTACCGCAGGTACAGTGGGTTACATTGAAACTAAATATTGGATGAATATCGCATATATAATATAAACTAGTGCTATAGTCCATTTATCGAGGTATTTTTTTAGTAGGATAAGTAGTTCCTGGTTCCTAAGTTGCGTATAAGTAGTTCCTGAGATTATTGCGTTACACCAAACTCTTCAGTTTTATAATATTACATTTAATATAGATTGCTAGAATAAAATAACAAAAAATAATAAATATTTTATTTAAATAATTTAGTGTAAATGAGTTTCATAGTGTAAAGTGTACTACTTTTAACACCCTATCTTCATTAAGTCGTGGACCTAAGTAGGTTGCGCTTTAGACCCCTCAAATGAGAGATCTTGACCTTGCATACATGGTTGGATAATAAACCTAGCACATTCTGGTACTCACTTAGTTGTAGCTTTAAATCATTTAAAACGAATACTTAATAATTCAGTTTGCAATTTTTTTAACTAGTTACATATTAACACACTTTTTTTGTTTGAAATTTGTACTTGCGTATCCTCTAGTTTTATAGTAGCGTAAGCAGAGAGAACTTAGTGATAAAGCACTAATTTACTTTTAAGTGGCTTTCGCTTATCAGGTATATGTTTAATCTGTGATGATTTGATTGGTTAATGTGATTTTTTTGTTTAAAGTTAATAATTACTACACTGTTTGATCATCTAAAGAAAAAAAAACGAGTAAATAAAAAAAAAAGACATTAGTAACTAAAAGGTACAAATTGGCCAACTGCTATAAAACAGCATATATTTAAAGTTTATTAAAACAATTAAGAATAGTCGATGCGAGTTGAAGTATAACAAATGGCCAGTCGTATGTGGCGAAATTGCTTCGGACTCCAGAATAGCTGTCATTGTCCGTTAATAATGAAAGTTCCATTTCGAACTCCAAGTTCCTCATCTCGTTTGGTTGTAATTATGTAGTGTTCGTTGGTGGCGCCCTCTTGGTGGTGAATAATAGCTAAGGTTAGGAATAGTAGGTCCACATTTGAAATTATGATAGGAGATAAACATATCGTTGTTATAGATAAAGCGTAAAATTACTGTCTCATCTAAGGTAGGAAGTTGGCATGGATGAAACAAGAGGGTCTTTTAAGAGATGAAGACAAGTGAGATTTGGGTTTAGGTGGGAATAGAAATTAAATTAAATACTGTTACAAAAAACGAATGTGTCTAATTGAACAGAAATCATGAACGGGAGAACAAACAATTGAAAAATATACGTACGAGTATAATAGGCTTTTAGGTCAAAACAAAAAAATATTTCAAAATATTATAACAAAACAACCCTATGCAGATTCTATACAATTACGTAGCTACCGTTATTTTACATCAAAGCTAAAATAATAATGATAAAAAAAATATTATTATAAAACAAATATAAACATGAATTCATACAAAATTTTGCATAGGCAGTTAAAATTCCGATTCAAATGTTATTCACATCGACCTGTGACGCAGCAGTTGGAGACTTTTGAAGCGAAATTTTGGCATGACAATGGCTCTATTGTTCCAATTTGTTCCGAAAAAACGTATCAGGATAGTCCAGACGTACTATTATGATGGACTTTCAATTTTTTAATTTAACAACTGTATTGATTACGTTTATAATTAATATTTTTATATTTTATAGCTTAACCAACTTTTGTAAATATAATAATAAGTTAAGTTATACGAAAAAATGTTTAGTTATTGTATCGAAGAACCTACTGATTGAAATTTGTGATAATAATGACCATAAATAAATAGTGTCTATACATTAAGTCATTTAAAGAAACTAAAAATAGAGCAATGGGAAACAGTTAACCATTTGAGATTCTTTCTACTATTCACAAGAGATATAATGTTAAACATTCCTTATATAATGCAATTAAGATGTAAAAGTTAACAGGCACCGTGAGGATCAAACAAAGGGAAAATTGATTTGATGAACATAATGTTTACTTTAAACTAATCACAAAATATATACTATCACATATAATATTTTACAATAGTCGTAGTATATTTTGTACATACCTGCCCATATTCGCATAGAAATGCATCTACATAAATTCAGCAACAAATATTCTTCATAACAACCCACAAGTTCTTCAAGGCACCACCCCGAACTTTGAGAACAGCTGACCGCAAACTTAAGTAGTCATCCAGCCTATCAATTCCCACGTAACAAGAGAACTTGCTAACTAATTAAGATATACTCAAAACTTTGATGCACTGCCCCGCTCTGGTACCCTTGAGTTGGTAATTCGTATGAAGTGCAACTTACATGTATAGATAGGTCTAATTACTTCTAAAGTTGACCTGAACTACCTGACGTGGTTAGTTCAACGATTTTACACTTTGTGTTGCACTTGCAATTTGAACGTAATGTACAAATTCAACAAGATGCTAAAAGTCAGGCTTTGAGGTTTGTGCTACGTTCAAATATATTTAGTCGATTTATTTGGCTGTTTGACTGCTCATGTTTATTCTTAAAATTACGTTTTTGCCGTGTTTATATTTAAAATATTATACTGACCTTCCTGTTTCGGTCACTTATAATTTACTAATTAACCATAAAACACGTAACGTAGAGCCTAGCCACTTCCATAAAAATGGGAGATGAATGAAAAAACTCCATAATCAACTGACGACACCGCCTACGATCACATCAGTATTACCAAATAGGTTTGGCTCCCTTTTTTATTTGTGGACTGATGGCGGATCGTGTTCAATGAGATGCAGATTTTGATCCTTGGTAGATCCCATATTACATGGAAACAGGATGTACTCAGATCAAAGGAAATCTTTTTATTTTTATTTTCGGTCTCAATATTACGTGTTACATCATTAGAATTTCTTTATGCTGATCTATGTGAGATTTTTTATTATTTTATTTTTTATTTTTTTGTAATAATCTATTTTAGTCCTGTTTTGGGTTGGTTTGAATGTTATAAGCTGGTAAAATCCACCGTCCCATCACTAATGAAGAATGTCTTGCAATTTGAGAAGAAAGTGAAGAACGGAGTGGCTTAACACTAGGCTATATCTGGCAACCTGTTATACGAAAGAAAACTTACCTTTTAATTAACACAGTAAACTACTTATACATTTAAATATTCTTATAATTTTTGGAAATTACAAATTTAATTTGTAAATAAAATAGAGCGCGTGGAATTTCCCTATCCAATAAATATGTTCAACAGGATGTAAGTGAAAAGAATGCCTTTACCAATTCGCTAGGAATCAAAAAATGCATGAATATAAAACAAACGAGTAAAAATATCTTAGTTATTAATTTTAAATAGTTATTTATTATTAGTCTAATTTTCTCATTTCCGGTATAATTAATATATATAAAATTATTATTACCTTTCAGAAATCTCTTTGCCCCAATAAACCAATTAATATATCAACAATGCCTTGTAATGAAAATACTAGAATGTGTGTGATGTTGTTTCTAATTAAGAAGCTTGCCTGATCGAATGTCAGATTTCGTAACATGCCGTTAATTAGATACATTTTATACGTTACTTACTAAGAGAGAGAGACGAAATTGTTTCTTTGGACACAAGAAATTTCAAGATTGACATATAAGAATGAGTTTTGGAGATATTTAGTTGGAATTGGGTGAAGCTTTTATTACAAAGCTTAGAGCGGATAACATTTTTCCTGAAATTGTTGATATCTAAGTTTTTTTCCTTTTGTAAAGGAATTGCTTTAACACGAATAGTTTCGTTAAGTTTTACTCGTACTAATATAACGGCCTTTTTGCAAAATTAAATAAAACTACTAAAATCTAAAGTTCATTTTCAAGCGTCATTGTAACAACCTTTTTTTCATTAACCTTTTTTGTGAATGTGAAATTACCTTAATAGATATGTGAATGTAAAATTACCTTAATTGACTAAAAAACATGTATTAAATTTTTATATTTAGTACAAAATTCACCCAAATATGAAACGAATGTTATTCACTGACCCACTTCGTACCTCATCTGCATATCTTCATAGTTTAATTAGACGCTTGTCTCCATGTCTCCGCTTGCAAATTGTACGGCGGTGATAAATTAATTGGATTGTTTTGTACTATTGTACTGCATACGTTCTACTTTCATGATTTTAGCATGAAAAGTACTGGGACTTTGTAATGTGTGCTAGATCTAGATTTTATGGAATATTACAGAGGGTTTGTGTATTGGAGCTAAACACAAAATAATTGGCGTTATAGAGAATGAATCAATCGATGTTGGTAAATATCTACACATACATATTGATTTTTAACTTTTCGGTTACTGAGTGCCGACACTACGTGGCATAGAACTCAAAATTTTGGTAGGTTTCTTGAGGAGCGTAGGTAGTAGATAGAAGATAACATTTCTCCTACGGAAAATATAAATTTCCTAAGGAAACGGTAAAAAATATGATGTTATAGTTTAGTATATTTATGATTATAATAATAAAAAAATCTTTTTACATTTTACTTTTTTACTTAGGTATATGCATTCAGACTCATCTCGAGAATATTACAATAATGTCGTAATAATTTACATTTATAATTAAAAAAATAATGTGCTTCAAGTATTTCTTATCTAGCGATATCTAGAGATCATTATAGTTACATAACTACAATGATCGCTATGAAAATTCGCCATAATCTATAAAATTCTTCAGTTACTGAGCTATAGACAGGCAACACACAGATGAAACTACTTAACTTAGAAAGTTGGAATTTGGCATTTGGGAAGTATAGAGAGGCACTAAGACGATTTTTCCGAAATTCTTACATGAACATCTGTCCCATTTTACACCTTAAACAAAATTGCGAGCAACTACTAGTCTTTTATAAATTACACACGGATACAAGCTTTAATAGATATTAGAACTCAAATATTATAACAACGTCAGCTGAAACACGGTGTGCCTCTCTATAACATCACGTGCAAGGTGCAGGTAACAGGCAATTAATTAGACGATGTCGACGATAGGATTAACATATACATTATACATATATAATATATAACTGCCTCTTGTATATATAAACAAATATATTAATACTGTTTATTCGTATCCACCGCTAATGGTACAACGTTGTTTTGGAAGACAGATCAGTGATTTAGTAAACTTATTTAGGGATGTTACCCACAAATACGCTTATAAACTAAAGGTTTTAAGGGAGTACTTCGATTTGGAATGTTTATTTTAATGGGAATTAGAACTATGTTTCAGTTACTATTTACGATGCCATTATAAATTATTATTGAGATCATAGTGGTGCAGCAGCACAGCATCCCACTGTAAATACAACGATTATCAGTTCGATTACTATTCAGGCAATGAATTATTTAATTTTTTTTCGCTCTGGGAACAAGATAAGTTGCGGCGTTCAATTCTGTCTCTCATCAACATGTCTCAATAAATGGATAACTAGGGAACGAAGTGTCTTAACATTTGGTTCTTTATATCTACCCTGCGTGAGTCTAAATATAAATTAGTATTGCAGTTATATTTGTAATAACAGTTGATGAATATAGATGATTTCGTCTGACGATAATGATTGATGGATCGATAGATCCACGTTGAATATCATGAAATTTATAAGTTTATTTTAAGAAATATTTGGAGTATTGTTGGTTTTAGTTATTACTTCGGCCATTTCTATAGAAAATATATGAACACTGAACAGTATGTACAGATACTGTGTAGATGTTAACATGGACCCATTAGCAGACACAGCATGCTTAATGGCGAAACATATGGTAACTATATGAAATAATTATAAAATATACTTATATATATATCACTTCAAATACATAAGAGGTACTGGCAACCCTGAACGTGACGAAATTATTGATTAAGCCGTGGTCATCATAATGCGGTTTCTAGATTTGCAGCGATTAAACTGTCCCAAATTGATTGCAAATTAATAATTGATTGGATTAATTATTAGAATAAGAGTAATCCGAATTCTGAATATTTGTGCCTGTTACATCACATAATTCTACTGTTAGTCGTTATTAGTATTAATTATTACCTAAATAAATTTTAGCAATATTTTATATAATATTTTTAGGGTTTTGTAGCTCAAGATGAAAAATGGAACCATTATAGTATCACTTTGTTGACCTTCTGTATATCAAGACTGTTCATCTCGAAATCGTGTTGAGGTGTCAAGCTGAAATTAATTTCAAATATTTAAGTCAACAGTTCCTTGGAGTACAAAAAAATCAAGCTTGTAACTCAACGCAATAAAAAAGTTTTTGCTGCATTTTGTATGAAATTCGTCGCGAAATCAAAACTTATAGGGTACTTCTCACCTACAGTTCTGAAATTTGACATGAAGTAAAAACTTATAAAGGATACAAATAAAGGAAAGATAAACGATAAGATAAGATATTTTAATGAAAAAATCATTACAATAATTTTATACCTAGTCCTAGTCCACAGAGTACATTCGGAAATACATTAAATACGTAAATATAAAAATATATATGCATAAAAAACATTAAAATGCGGGAAAACTACCGCATCAGGTGTGTAAATGATACGGAATATCATCGTTGGCAACCCTCCAATACCAGGGTTGCGCTGAATTAACAACGAGATGCCGAGTGCTTCCAAACTTCAAGATCAGCTCGGTTACATATTTGTATCTATCTCTTAACAAGTGAATACTTAAGTAAATGGTAATTCTTTTTAATATGTTACTGAAACAATATTGTAATATATTTATATGAATTGTTTAGATTCACTATTTTTAAGGACTTTTTAGTGACAGTACTTTTATTGTGTTTGAAAAATGAATAGAATAAATTATTTTCACTTTCTTACTTTGGTAAAAAGAAAGAGAAGCGTTGACTTTCGCTGCCGAAACCGCTATATCTTGAAGATTTGGAAACGTGTGTGGGTAGCGGTCTCTTAACCTTAGGTTCCCTTTGGTTTTCCTGCTATACAGGAAAAAGCGTTTGCACCAAACAAAAATATGAACATAATTCACATTAATTGTCGGCAATATCTGCATTGCAATCTATCAACATGTTCGCCTTTTGTCGTACAGGTGTATAAGAATATCATGTTTTGGCAAGTATCCAGCATGAGAGTGGAATACGAGAGTAGCTGAACACCCCAAACTTGTAGATCAGTTTAATAATGCACAATGTTAATGTAAGTTTGGATCTGCTCTTAGGATATTGTTGTATTGGTATTTGGTATGGGCTTTGTTTGCACTCTGTGTTATACTATTTTTTTCTTGTGGCGTGTAATGGAAAAATCTTGTAAATTCTCCAATTCAATCCAAGTGAGGCTAGTAATGGCGCAGGGGAAAAAGCGTGCGACTGTAAATGCATTGACTTTCTTAAACGAAAATATCTATAATCTTTATCCTAGCGTAATATTTCTGAAATAGATAGAAGAATGAAAAGCAGATTGTATTTAGTATTTACCCTGCGAAAATAAAAAAAAAGAAGATAAATTTATTATGCCTATAACCTGTAACAGTTTATCTAGGCCAAGTTAGAGTGGAAGAAAAATATACTAACTGAAAAATTTCAGTTTTAAACATACTTTTAGACGTGCTTATTACAATCACCATAAAGTTGAAAATATAATAAATATTCCACACGACCGCCGAGTAAATTGAATGAATGTCGTTCCCCTGGGTATTTCACTTTACAGCGTTTTCTTTGCAATATCTCATGAAAAATATTGAAAGATTTCTGGAATGACGTTGAAGCTATTTGTATAGACGGCGGGTTAGTAAATACTCGTCTTTACAAAACGTATATTTCACATGGGAATATACATATCTAACATTTTAAAAATCTTTTTAGCTGAAAGCTGATAGAAAAATTGGAGTAACTGAACGAGTTGGGATCAGCAAATTGGAATATGTGAAGAAATTCAAGTATTTAATTTTCGTATTTTTTTAAATTGAGTACTGACTGTAACTTGAATACTGACTGAATAACTTTTTAATCGATGAGAAATATTTAATATGCGGAGACCTTGGTGGCGCAATGGTATAACTTCTGACTGAGAAAGCGATGATTCTAGATTCGATCACTTCACGCGGGGAAATGTTTATATAAATGTAAGTAAACAATTGAACATAAATAATTGAAAAAATACTGTCGTATTCTTGTCTAGTCGCGAAACTCAATGCTGTGCTTTGACTCGTTACCAGAGCGAGGATGTCCCGACTGAGTATCGAACCCAAAACCGTTTACAGTCACCTCTGCGCCATGACGGCCTCAATTAAGAACTAAGCCAGACAAAACGTAGGTCCGTAAACGTTAAACATTAAAAATATTTTTAATCGATTTCCTACAAAAGATTTTAAAGTGACATTGAAGCTATTTACGTACGAGTATATGGAAGGTGCGTCAGTGAAAACAGATTTTTATAAACTGTACATTTCACTCGGGAACATGTACGTGTATTTCGATGGTTTTTCATTAACTTTGTGTGCGAGTAACAATTTGCAACGGTTTTTAGCTGCAGGCTGATGCTAAAATTGGAGCATGATTTTTTGAGGGAAGTCAAATTTCATTTAAAATCGTGTTTACGAATTTTTACTTGCAGCTTAATAATAATTGGTGGCCTAGATTCTCGACAAACAATCCGATTTGGATTTGGTCTCTTAACTAACGTTTACTTGGTGTATTTTTTGGTATGAGTTATACATTGTAAGCAGTGTTCTCTATTTTCTGACCAAATAGAAATTACCAAGTGTCAGAATCGAACTTACAATCTACGAAATTATTTAATATTCGTACTATAGCTATACGTATTTTTTATCTGTATCCTGATGTTGGTAAAAAATTAGAAAAGATAGTTCCTTAGTAAATAGAGAGAGCTAAGTGTTGAGACATTCCGTTCCCCAATTTATGCTCAATTTTTGAAACATTTCTTGCTTCATTACGTGTAGCGGAGCTCAATAAAAGCTTTCTCTTAAAATATCACTCTCCTCTTACTCTCCCGACTGAAAATCGAACTCACAAACAGGTCTAGCTCTCGTTTACAGTTAAACTATGCCGCTGCGCCCAGACGACCTCTTTTAATTTTTTCTATAAGGTAAAATAAATATAATACATAACTAATATGTGAAACTGGGTTTTGTAACGTTGTTTGAAACTTGCGTAATAACGTCAAGGATTATGTTGGGTAATCGGAATGGCAAATCTTATCGCGAGTTACATACATAAGTGTAGGCGTTAAAATTATTTTCTCATACATTTTTACTTGGTTGTAAAAAGTTATGTGAATATGAAATGATGTTTCTTTATTTTTTTAAACGATTTTTAAAACTAGGCAGTTTAGGCATCCCGCACATAGCAGGGTAGGCAGAGGGAAGTTGACAACCTGAGTGTTAAGACACTCCGTTCCCATTAATTCACTTGTGTTTCTTGGATGTATTGAGTGTTGAGTCGAAATTCAACTTACACGCTTTACCTCGTTACTAAAGGGAGGAAATAAAAACATTCCATATTGAATTTCCACGAGCGGTAATCGAATACACAACCTGCAAAAAAAAAGAAAAGAAAAGCGCTAGGATGTTAAGAAAAATCTAAAAACACTTATAAATAGGATCGTTTAAAAGATCTCAGTGACTAAGCTTTACGTAATAACATGGCCTGTTGCGTAGTCTAGGTTATATCACTCGATGTCTAGATTTATGCAGGGGACTCATTTTAAATTCCTATTATGTATCTTATGTTTCCCGTCAACTCAGTTAACGTACTTTTTCCTCAATAATATCTTTAACTGATTTATTTTTTCGGTTTTCGGTTATGCCTCTTTTTGCCGTTATTTTTAACCGACTTCTGTAAGAAAAGGAGGTTCGACTTTATTTTTTTTTATGTTTGTTACCTCATGTTTGTTTGTTTTTAATATAGATATTTAGAAGATCTTCAGCTCGAGATCGAAAGCTCACTCTTTGTTTTACAAACCCGAGAAAGCTTCTACATATCTGGGATTAAAAGCCTCAACCACCACTTATAATCAAATACGTTAAAACTCAATCACAACGCCATCCTATTACTATTACTATTAAAATATTAATATAGTAATATGTTCAATTATAAAATCACATGTAAATTAAAAGCTATAATGAAAATATTGGTTCATTTAAATGAATAAAGCAAATCTATATTTATATACTAATCTATATATATAAAATCGAAAGGTCACTCACTCATCACGAAATCTCAGAAACTACAAGTGCTAGGAATCTTAAATTTTGCATAGGAGTTACTTATAGGACGTAGGTGTCGCTAAGACGGGAATTTGCAATATTCGACTTCTAAGGCGTTGTTTTTGGGGTCGAAAGTTTGTATGAAACTTCGTTACTACAAATGCTAGGAGACTCAAATTTTGCATATACGTCACTAGGACGTAGTCATCGAGACAGAAATTAATAATAACATAGTTCACGCGGGTGAAACTGCGAGCGGGCCGCTAGTATTATATAAAGCTGAAAAGTTTATTTGTTCGTCAAGCTAGTTTCTCAAATAAAAAAAAATCTTTTTATCTAGTAAGGCTATATTACATATATCGTCAATAATTTTAGTAACCCAGGTCACTTGTCATTAACAACTCTTAGTTATTTCCATTTAACCACGCTGGCGATGTCGCAGGCTAAAGCTAGTATAGAATAAAATGAATGAGTTATATAATTACTTTAAATAATTCAAATAGGCTTATACGCTGTTATCTGTTCAAAATCACATCGCATATACATGTATGAATATTACTGCGAATATTTGATCTTTTGCATTATGCTGGAACAAAATCAATTTAGTGAGGATCAACTGGTGTTTGTTTAAAATTGGAGTATACTCGTACTTGTATACTAACGACTCCTCGCGGCTTCGCCTGCTTGGACTATTTCTTCAGTATTGTAGAAAATTGGGCGCAAGGTCTTCTATTCCCCACAATTTTACATAATTTCTTATATTCTAGAATTCAGCATTCTATAAATAATTTCTGGTAAAAAGCATTCAAGTTTTGTGGTTTAGTTGAAATCAATTGACCTAAAATGTTTGTTCTTTTAATAAAAGAAATTGAGATTTTGAACAAAGGAAATATTAAATTCTTAGTTTATGTCGGTTTTATTTTTAATAGTGAAAAGCTTGAATGTATTCTTTGATTTTTCATTTTCTAGAAAGGTACGAAACGGGGTGACTTAATACTAGGTTCTCTCTGTTTACCCTGTTGTAGGAGCCAAGAAGAAATTGATGGAAGATGGAAAATAATACTAATAAAAAAATATTGAAGAAGCGTTGGCTTGTCCGTGTCCACCCCATAACAGTTTTGTGTCCACTCCAGAAATTGTACTAACGAAAAAATTGACCCGAAAAATAAAACTAAAGTATCCAGGCTTCTAGAAAATATCTCATGATAGCCCATGAATCACGGTAATGGTTTCGATGTAATCTGCAGCTACAGTCATTTCTATTTGATCTAGCCAGTTACGTTGCAAGTAAAAGCTCAGCTTCACCCTTTATCCATCAGCGGAACTCAACGCCGCATTTTGTCTTGACACCAGAGCGAAGTAATGAAAAAAAATAAACATTTCAATTTCTTGAATGGGAATTGAACCCAAAACCTGTCGCGTTTACACTCACACGCTTGAGCCACTACGCCACGACTGGCCTCTAGCAAGTAAAAGCTAATTGTAGATATAAAATCATAAGAACAACCGGCTTGTTAACAACATAATATAAATGAAAAGATTATTTTTAATTGCTCGAGCACATCGCATGCGAGTACAGTTTCTCGTTCTGTTATTTCTTTTCTAAACACTAGAAATTGTAAGTATTTTAAACTTGCATACTTAAGAGATTTTAACTTGGATGGGGTATTTCGCTAATGGAGCCACATGGAGCTGGGTTTTATGAAATTATGTAGCTTATTCTAAATAAAAATATTTAAACTGGCTTTGTACGAGTTTGTTTATTTTTCCTGCTAAAAACTATGAAGTGAAAGCGAAGGAGCTTATGACTGTTAATACGATCGTTGTGGGTTCGATCTCCACTACGAGACGGTTTACATTTTTTTTCTTTCTCATCGACCAGAGCGTGAAAATGAATTGTTTTTATTTACACGCATTTCCGTTGTCTACTTTCCGCTGAATTCAGGAGGCCTTGTTTATTGAGTGACGGAACACTACGCCGAGCCTTGTCTCGCTACCAAAGCCAGGAATTGAAAATATTAAATTTCTCTTTTCGCCGAGTGGGAATCGAACCTATAACCGTCGCCTTTACCGTCGCACACTTGTGCCGGCCTGAAAATATATAAATGTACAATTTATATATTAAAATAGAAAACACTTAACATTAAAATGGATTTACTAATTTATATTAAATAAAAACAGATCAGCCTCCGTAATTGATAGGCCAGGACAGAATTTATTATCGAATTAAACAGATTACGCGAGATCGATGGCTTTTCTGGATTTATTTACAGTACGTAAATAGTTATTTGGTATTAGCATTTAACTAAAATTTTATTAGTAATAGGATTTTGTGTAGGTATAATAAATATCAGAGAATATTTAATCTGTGGTTTGGTTTTTAGGATTAATTTATTATAATTAATATTAGTTTAGTTAGTATGTGAAACATAAATAAATAAAAAAAGGCACTATCAAATGAAATGTATCATATTCCACCAGAGTTGTAATTCGGAGATATTGCGTGTTTAACGTGTTTCAACGTCGCTGTTTTCCCGATCTGACGGGAAAGTAGTTCCTAGAGAAGAACGAACCCACAACCATGTCGTTTACACTAACATTTCGTATCACCACTGCGCTATGAAAGCCAATACATTACACAATTCTCATAAATTCACAAGAGTAAAGAAAAATTGAGAAAGAAAAACAATAAGAATTAAAATCGAAGCGAAAAGAATTTTCCCGATTCTTCAATAACGAATCGCCTCAACTTTTAATGGCACGAAACTATTAACAACGGGAAAAGTTTACAATCATTCGAAACACGAAAGGTCCCGATCACCTCTAATTCGATATTGGTTCGTTTGAAAGACAGAATTTGTATTTAACTTTGTAAATTATTTATTTTATATTTGTTTTGTTATTTTATACAGGCACAGTGTCTCATTATGGACGTTAATGAGACATTTGCTCGATCTAGTGCTAAGACAAAGCACAGCGCTAAGCTCGCCTCTCTATACGCAATGTCTCGAAAATTATGCTGAAAGTAAGAAATAGAGAATCTTAGTGCTAGATTGCCTATGCCGTAATATGCGGGATACAGCTTGAATTAAATAAATATATATCGTAATTTCAAATTTAAAGTATTTATTTTAATTGTTTATTAAAGAGTTTTCGGGATTAATTAGACGTGGCGTTGTGTTTGAATACATCTGATGTCTGTAATTGGATTACAAGTGGAGAATTTTAACTAGCAAATAAACGCGGCTTCACCTGCTTACTAAATTATGCTTATATTATACTGAATTATTACAAAATCTTTATATAATTTGTGGCTCATGTGTTATTTTTATTCAACAGTTTTATTACTGTTAAGTATCATGTAAATTCATTTAATATTTTTTTCTTGAAAATGGAACAAACATCCACTCTTACAATTTTTCACATTTATAATATTGGTAAAATAGTAAAACAACCCAGTTGAAACATATTACAATTAATACCTTGTTTTAATACTCGTAGTTTTACTTCTTACGAGCAAAGGAAACACACAGTATTCACTTTCACCAAACGTTACGTAGTTATTTTAGTATAAACAAACATACATTACAAAATTTTAAACACTGATAATACATGGCAATAACTATCATTGAGCGTTATTACGGGCGGTTATTGATATCATAGGAGATATGTAACGTTTATATTATAAACTAGCGACCCCCTTGCGGCTTCGCCCGCTTTTACTACTGGATTATTTATATAATGTATGTTTGCAAAGCACTTAAGATAATGTGAAAATGAATTAAACTCTAATGCAACCCGCATTTTCGTAGTTTCAATAAGGATTTTCCAATTGTTTTACTCGTTGTAATTTTAAATCTGTGCTAATAATCTTTTCAAGTACTTATTAAAATATATTTAAATGACTATTTTTAGATAGTTAAATGACTATTTTTAAACGGAAGAAATTATAAACAAAAGCCTACCTACTAATAACTACTACAAAAAATATGAAACCAAATATATCGCGCTGAAATAATACATTCAACTCCAATTATCCAATACGTGCAAACGCATCTAAATCTTCGTTGCTATGCCTCTATAGCGGGCGGGTTTTTTTTTTTTCGAGCTTGTGGTTAATGCTGAAGAGGGTATTCTGTCCCTGATGAAAAGCAAGCACTACGTGGCTTCCTGTGAGGAAAATTAAATAGAATGCATTGGCCGGGAATCGAATCCGGGCCGCCCGCGTGGCAGGCGAGCATTCTACTACTGAACCACCGATGACTGCTCATGACGCGCTTGTATAAGCAAAACGTCGCGGGGCGCATGGCGAGTGGCGAGCCGTTTCGCAGTAAGGATGTTTTGATGTTGTAACAACTTCTAAAGTACTTATTAAAATGAAAAACAGTAAAAGACAGTTTTGATCTACATTAAATGGCCAACGTAACTAATATACCTATTTATATGCTGAGAGTAAGGGATAAGTAAAACTTGAGTCGGCACAGCTGATGAGTCAACGGCGTGATGTGTCAACAATTAAATGCGTTTTTCTCTAAAACTATTCACAATTTCGAAATAGTGTAAAAAGCAAATTTTATCTTCGTTTAACGTAGAAAATTAATAAAGTATTTTAAAGGATAAGGATTAATACTATTATGGAAAAATATCCCTCACAATAAAAAATATATTGAAATTACTATTTTGAGACAGAAATATGATCACTACACGTTATTCTTAAAAGATATGAATATGCTGTCGCGGACTTTTTTGTAGATGTTATTAAGAGGAACAATACTCCAGTACATTATTTTCATGTAGTACTTACCATTAAAGCAGCGCATGCGCGAAAGTGTCTCAACGGGTAGGACTTTAGACACATTTATCGTATTTATGTTAATTTACATAAGAATGTACAAATAATAAACTATATATAAACCTTCCCTGAGAAATACTCGACCTAATGGTGCAAACCGCATAAAAATCCGTTGGGTGGTTTAGAAGAAGAAGAGTTAGAAAGTTCAGACAGACACGAAAAGCGACTTTGTTTTATAAGATACTAGCGACCCCCTTGCGGCTTCGCCCGCTTTTATTACTGGATTATTCATATAATGTATGTTTGCAAAGCACTTAAGATAATGTGAAAATTAATTAAATTCTAATGCAACCCGCATTTTCGTAGTTTCAATAAGGATTTTCCAATTGTTTTACACAGCAAGGATTTTTTAGTAGCTACCGTAATTTTAAATCTGTGCTACTAATCTTTTCAAGTACTTATTAAAATATATTTAAATGATCAAGTATTTTTAGATAGTTAAGTGACTATTTTTAAACGAAAGAAATTATAAACAAAAGCCTGCCTACTAATAACTACTACAAAAAATATGAAACCAAATATATCGCGCTGAAATAATACATTCAACTCCAATTATCCAATACGTGCAAACGCATCTAAATCTTCGTTGCTATGCCTCTATAGGGGGCGGGTTTTTTTTTTCGAGCTTGTGGTTAATGTGAAGAGGGTATTCTGTCCCTGGTGAAAAGCAAGCACTACGTGGCTACCTGTGAGGAAAATTAAATAGAATGCATTGGCCGGGAATCGAACCTGGGCCGCCCACGTGGCAGGCGAGCATTCTACCACTGAACCACCGATGACTGCTCATGACGCACTTGTATAAGCAAAACGTCGCGGGGCGCGTTTTGCAGCAAGGATGTTTTGATATTGTAACAACTTCTAAAGTACTTATTAACATGAAAAAACAGTAAAAGACAGTTTTGATCTACATTAAATGGCCAACGTAACTAATATACTTATTTATATGCTGAGAGTAAGGGATAAGTCAAACTTGAGTCGGCACAGCTGATGAGTCAACGGCGTGATGTGTCAACAATTAAATGCGTTTTTCTCTAAAACTATTCGCAATTTCGAAATAGTGTAAACAGCAAACTTTATCTTCGTTTAACGTAGAAAATTAATAAAGTATTTTAAAGGATAAGGATTAATATCATTATGGAAAAATATCCCTCACAAAAAAAATATATTGAAATTACTATTTTTAGACAGAAATATGATCACTACACGTTATCCTTAAAAGATAAAAATATGCTGTCGCGGACTTTTTTGTAGATCTTATTAAGAGGAAGAACACTCCAGTACATTTTTTTCATGTAGTACTTACTATTAAAGCAGCGCATGCGCGAAAGTGTCTCAACGGGTAGGACTTTATACATATTTATCGTATTTATGTTAATTTACATAAGAATGTACAAATAATAAACTATATATAAACCTTCCCTGAGAAATACTCGACCTAATGGTGAAAACCGCATAAAAATCCGTTGGGTGGTTTAGAAGAAGAAGAGTTAGAAAGTTCAGACAGACACGAAAAGCGACTTTGTTTTATAAGATATAGGATATAGGATATAGGATATAGGATACGGCTATAAATTCTACTTTGTATGTAAAATGTATAGATTTTTAGTAGATAGATTTTTAGTATTAAATATAGTTTTTTATTTTGATTTGAAAAGCAGCATCTTTATTATCATCTTAAATCAAGCCCGGTGTCCACCGCGAAAGAGAAATGATCGCTTAACTCATAGGCAGAACGGATTCCTTTTAAGTAAAATAGGTTTATATTTCCATAAATAAAGAGTTTTGTATTTTATAATAAAAAAGAAAGAAGATATTATGAAAAAACCTGAACTTTAATATGAAACAACTTTAAAAAAAATATCAATAAATTAATAGAAAGAGTTTAAAAAAACCTATTTAAAATCAATAAACTTTATACAGAACAAACCTTTATCTTGAAGAAATGACAGTCACGGGATTTACCTGTAATAAAAATATTAAGAGTCAAATATTTTAATGTTATATATATATACATATATGCATCGCCCTACACCCCTTTAAAAAATAGTTATTTAAAGATAGCCTAGTGTTAAGACACTCCGCTTCTCATTGAATTCTGTAGACATTGCGCGTTGTCACCAGAGCAAAGTAATGAAAATTTAAATATTTAATTTCCCCGAGTGGGAATCAAACCCGCTACCTGTCGCGTTTACATTCAAATGCTCGTGCCCGGGCACCACGACTGGCCTCAATAAATATAAATATGACGATAAATGAATATTTATGTGCGTTAAGAATCCCATTTCATTTTTGCCTTCAGGGACGGTCGATGCTGGATTTTACGTTATAAATTGAGTCTCGCTTGTAAATCTTATTACCTGGGTTTTATCAAAATTCTTGGAAAAACCTATTGAAAAAACAAAAATTTCAGGAACAAAAGTGTAAATAATTATGTTATTATTTATTCTGGGGCGTTGTTTATATGAAATAATCATATTTTTTATTGTTTTACTGCTTTCTTTCTATATAGTTGTGTTAAATTGTTATTTTTGTAATGATACAAGGTCACAAATTCATTTTTTTATATTAGTTTTATTACATTACTAGCTTTTACCTGCGGCTTTAGTTATAGTTTTGTTTGACTTATGAAATAATTATGTATTAACATAAAATAAGTCCTCTTTATTTTCGTCTGATTGGAAGCGCTACGGGAACCTACAAGGGGTTCGATCCGCTTTGGTAATAAGAAAAAGAGGAGTATACTGACTCAATACTAAGTTTTTTCTGCAGTTTTCTTTGCTCACTCCGCAATATGGCGGGATACGACATGAAGCTAAAAATAAGAGAGAAAATAGCCATAATTGAAAAACCATAATTAAATGTAAACTTTTCTTACATAAAGTGACATTTTACTTGAAATATTTCAGGTCTACCACCCCCATTCGTAATAGAAGCCGCGGAATGCTCTCACAAGCGTCTATGAGAATGCGTAATCGCGCTTACACTCATTTAACCGGATATCGTACTTGTACTTGCGGGTTACTTCATTTTATTTATTTTCTTCACTTTTCGCCTGTTTTAAATTTATGTTTGTTGAAAATTAATGTTGAGTTATTAATTTTGTTTTTCTTCCTTCCTGTTAAAAATGGTGATGCATTTCTTCGTTTATTTTAATTTGTTCTAACATAGTAAGCAAAATTAAATAGTTTAACCTTCTTATATTATAATTTTTAATCATAGTTTAAAAATCTTACGATTGAATTTTTTAATTATAAAACGAAAACTTCAACGTATCGGTATTTGAAGCATTTATTTACCTACCTAGATTTCTATAATGTGGAATAACACTTTAAAAAAAATTTAAAATAGTTAAGAAATAGCATTCTTACTCGGCAAATGTTAATTTTACGCAATTATGAGAATTGCGTGGAAGTGGTCAAAGCGCATAGACGGTTTCCAAGACATGCGGGTTCGAATCCCGCTAAGTTAAATTATATTACGGTTTTTAGAAATATCAAATTTTACAATGACCTAATTCGAACGCAAGGCGAACAACGGAGTGTCTTAACACTCTTTATTAATTCTCTCTACCTATTCAGCTACATGCGGGATAGAGAGGGAAACTAAAACCAAAACCAAGTCACACAGAAAGTGAACGTCGTCATTAAATCTCAGTTAACGCAAATTTCAACACGGTTGCCCAATAATGACTGGTTGCTGACAAACCTCACTAGCACAAGCGGGGTTTAATAAAGGACCATAATTCATACTATTGTGATAGATTTGCAAGCAATATTATGCAACTTCGCGAACAAAAGGCACAATATATGATTTCACACATTCTATGAAGTGCTATTTTATAATGAAGTGTGCTAAGAATTAATGATCGAATTGTTTAGTGATTTATTGTCGTAGTATATTTTATTTTAAATTATTTAATACAACCAGCGCCGGCTACTTTGTCTGCGTAGACTCTAAGATTTAAAGTGAGAAATCCTAGCTTTTCCCGATCTTGTAAGAATATTTTAGTCTATATGTTTTTCATTTCTATTGAGGCCAGTCATGTCCCAGAGACACAAGAGTGCGAACACCATACTACCACAAATAAAATATTTAATATCTTTATTTCCCTACTCTGGTAACGAGGCAAAGCGTGGCGTTAAACTCCGCCACTTAACACGCAATGCCTCCAAAATGACCCCAGATAGTGGGAAATGGGAGTGTTTTAACACTACACTGGGTAATACAGCGTGAAGCCAAGCCAAGCATTTCGAGAAATCTTCTCTTAGTATTGCCTTATACTCCCTAACACGGCATGTACCTACATGTAACTAAGCATGCAGATACATGCTGAATTTCAAGTTTAGCATTTTTATAAATGCGTGGTAACAGCGTGAAAAATGAAAAAAATATAATAAAAAATCTTAAACATTAGTATTCACTCAACGTTACCACACATGAACGTTACTACTATGAATCATAAGATAAACTACTTTAATCTCAAAACATTTATCTCTGGTCTAGAAGTAAATTTTAAATATTATAACTTTAAAAGCTTATCGTGTTAGTTAAGGCTATGGCTATGGTTCGTTTATAATGGTTCATGCAATTAGTATGTATGAGAGTTGGACTAAATTAGGCATAAACATCAGAGAAATGTTGTAATGTGGGAAATTAGTTATTTTTACACTATAACAATGTTTTATCCGATTGCGGCAAACACCAAAAGGAGGGTTATGTTTCTAGCGCGTATGTTTGTATGCATGTATGTACAAGTATGTATCTGTTTCTTTGATCCCTTGTAATATATATAAATATAACCTGTCTGTGTTACTTTTACTACTTATTTCACTTAGCTAAGCTTAAAAAGTTCAAAGTTCAAATACTGATAAAAAAACGATTCTATAAGGATAAGGAAATTAAAACGCAATTGCTAGTATGAAATCATATTAAGTTTTAAACTTTTATTAAACTTTTACATTTTCCCAAAAACAATATGTAATAATAGGTTTAAGAAAACAAAGTAATATTTTTTGAAAACTTCACTTAGTGTCAAAACAACGATACAATCATAGCGGAGTGCTTTAGGTAATTTGTCGGTAGGCGTGGACGTGACCTATCGCGCTTAATAAACTTGTGCATTTCTGTACACGACCCGCTTGTATGGGCGGAGCGGGGAATAAACCTATGAACTACTTCCTGAAATTTAATATTTGAGTATTTTTTAGAGTTCCGTATCTAAAGAAGAAAAGGGAATCCTTATAGGATCACTTTATTTATTTATTTATTTATACTTTATTGTACACCACAAACAGAAGAAAACAAAGTTACAAACTACATCTAGTACTTATAAGCTAATTACATAGTGTGAAGTACGAAGGCGGTCTTATCGCTAATTATCGATTTCTTTCAGACAACCTTGAGGTTAGGAGGCATAAAATTTAAAACAAATAGTGGGTGGTGCAAATAAACAAACATACGTAAATAATATTTTATCCTAATACATAAACTTAATACACAAATATTTATAAAATAGTACAATATATAAAGTAATATAATAGACTAACACTTTGTTGTTCGTCTGTCTGTAAATGCGACAGATTCAACACACAATTTTAGAAAAATTAGGTAGAAAGGGAAAACCGCTTACTCTTCTTACATACACCCTATAAGAGTTGTATCCACTTTGTTACATCCAATATCAATCAACATCAATATTAAATATAGGAAATAAGGTTCGTGCCGACTAATAAATGTTTTCTATTTAATAATTTCCTCTACATAATTGAATAGGTTTGTCAAGATACAATTTTGGAAGTTTCAATGTAAAAGTTTTAGGGATATTAAATATTCGAGGCTGTAGTGGTGCAGTGGCGCAGGGACTGACTGCAAATGCGACGGTCGTGACTTCAATCCCCACTTGGGGATCTTAAATGTTTTCATGTTGCTCACTCTGCTCAACTGTCAATTTCTCTTAAATTGAGCAAAAAAGTATATATTTCTAAAGGAAGAATACATTTTTGAAAATGTTATGTAGGTATGTTAGAAAAAACATTAATAATTCTACCAAAATTGGCTTGAACTTCTTAATGTTTTTCACTTCTGGATAAGACATTGCAGTAGGTTCCTGCATGGTAGTGCATGTCATTGAAGGGGCAAAAAATGATATCATTATCACTTATAGACTTATTTTTCCCCCACCGGGAGAATGAATTATTTTCAAATCACGATTTATGGCCAAGCAAAGGTGGGAGGAAATTAATTAAATATATCATTGAAATAAATTAATAAACTTAAAGTTATTAATCTTAAATCTTATTTCTATTACCGACTAGTGAAAGGGGTATGTAGTTTATAATTATTAATTCTCCACTTATCTGACAAGGGGGCAGATTTAGTATGGACATTGTCAATAGTATATTGGCTTTTATTTAGAAGTGATTTTCTATTTTACTTATCCTTATTAATATTATCGTTTGTGAAAATAGGCAGCTTTATAGGAGAGTACTTAAAAGTTTATATTATTGGTGTATTTTTTTATATATAGATGACTAGTGGACCCGAACGCGGCTACGCCCCCTTGAAGTATACGAATATTTATTAAATATATTTATGAAATTATTTTCAGTTTTCAATAGAGAGTTGCATTAAGCAAGCTCATTTTGGGTGACGTTTTCTAACAACAAATTTTGCAAATCGTTGCTTAGCAACGGCGGTTGTTATAAACATGGCGGAATAAATTGCATGTCACATTAATAAGTATTTTAATATATTGATATATATCGAAAATATTAAAAATATGAGAAAAAAAAATATCCTATGTTCATCCCGAGACCCTCAAGTATCTCTATATGAGTATTTTATCACAATTAAATTAGCGGTTTGGCCCTGATTGCGTAAAAGACAGACAGACAGACAGAGTTACTTTCGAATTTATAATATAGGTATGGATGGATTAACAAAAGAGGCTGACTATAAACGTGTCGGTTGTGAGTTCGATTCTCACTTGAGCGAATTTATTATTGTCTTGCCTTGCTGTGACTAAATGAAGCGCGTAAATGTTAAAATTAAACAGATTTGTGATGACTTTTCCAAAATGTTATAATAATTTTAATATATTTTTAAATATAAAGCAATGCAAATTTTGATTTCAAATCTATAACAAATATTTAAACAGTATCTTAATCTGGATAAATACAAAGCCTACTTATCTCTTAGGACGGTATTAGAAGTAATCTGAGCAACCGTCCGTAGAAAATCGTTTCGAATTCATAAGATATTAATTTTTGGATTTTGCTAAGCATTTATTTTAGCCCTAGTGGCGCATTGGCTCAGTGAATGACAGTAAGCGTGATGATCGGGAGTTCAATTATTTTTTTACAACTGCATGCCGTATACGGCAGGGTAGGCGAAGAAAAACTAGTAATAAAACACTCTATCTCTATTTGAAATAATGCCCACTTATTTTTCTCCATTTTCTATTTTCCTATATTTTTAATGTTATTGATTGACAAAACACATGTTAGCATCAATTCAGCTATTTTATAACGGCGCTTAACACCGTATAAATCATAATAAAAACTCGTTCATAGCTAAAACTTAAATAGTATGGTAGCATTAAAGTAACTACTATTCTCGTATAACATTGTCCGTCTGTACGACTTCATACACTTCTTCGTAGCAATCTCCTATAAAACGAGCATTGTCACGGACCGTAAATAAGTCGTTAAGCAACACTTGAATTTATCACAACATTGTATCAAAGTTTATACTTTATCAAACAAATCAAGTTGACAATTATTTCAAACTATGTTTGTTGGTATCGTATACAAAAGGAGGATAGGTAGAAGGAACCTAGTGCTAAGACACTCCGGTCCCCCCTTTCGCGCTATATAATAATTCCTTCCTCTGTACGAAACGTCTTTGATGAGACGTTTGTGAGTCATATAACAAGTATAAAGTTATTTCTTGTAAAGAAATACAGTATTCAGAGAAACAATAATTCTTTAAAATTTTGTACTAGAAAACATTTCATTTATGTTTTAACGAGGTCTTCGAGCAGCTAAGACTATTTTATTTAACGAATTTCTGTTTCAAATTTATGCTTGTCTATAAGTTTGACTTGCACTCGTTGAATTATCACATTTATAAAATCTTCTGTTACTGAGTGACTGTTAGACAATGCTTAGCCGTAAGTAAGCGGAGTAGAACGCATATAGGTAGGTACCCTAAAGGAGTGTTGGGGACCATTGAAAATGGATTTTTGGAATGGAATGGGCATTTTACGTTTTAGCCAGGCAAACAAAGTTGTAGGCGATAACACATCAATATATTGAAAGTCAAAATACGAAGTTAAGTTCTGGCATTCAAAAGATCGAGAAAAATCGGAAACGTAGTGTTCAATCACTAGATTACATTTCTAAAGGTGAAAACGTACAAAATATTTTTTTTCTAGTCCAGGGGGAGATAAAACTTTATGAGGGTAATAAAGGCGGTAAACATACTTAGTCAAAGTGGCGTGCGTGATCGGAATACAGGCAGTGTCGCGTTATTTTGATATATAACGTATTACTTTGTTGAGTGGATCGCTTTCCCTGTTTTTATGTAGCTAACGCATTAATAAGTATAATCAAAATATTTTCTACCAGTTTTCCTTGGTCTGGTAAAATTCACGGCGTAAAGTTCCGCTTCTCAACATAATAGGTTTCGAATTCAGAATGCGTACAACGGAGTGTTTTGACATTAGGTTCTCTCTGCCTACGCTCCTAAGTACAGAATAAAGTGAAAATAGAAAAAAAGAACAAAAAATCCATATAAATAAAGTTAATATAAAGAATAGGACCTTGTTGAGTTCATCCACAATAGCGAGTCAGAGTCCCAAATTGCCCGATTCAAAGTATGAATGGAGAAATCACGACAAACGAATTTATTTAAGACGTTATGTTATGTTATATTATATTAGTTGTTTTCAAATGTAAAAATTGTTTACTGTATTTTAGGATTTACTTAGAAATAAGATTAAATAAAATCAATTTCACGCTGTATTCCGCACACCGCAGGATAGGCAGAGGGAACCAAGTGTTAGATACTTCTCTCTAAATTTTCCGCAGAATTCTGGAAACATTGCGTGTTGAGTGGCGGAACTCAACGCCGCTTAAGAAGAATAATAATTATGTCACGGTTTAACTAAATAAATTAGTTCATTTATTATTTAATAAAATATTGTTTACTTATAGCTATATTAAATAAAGTTTTTCCTTTTACATTTTTAGACATGTAACTCAACACCGCAATTCTTTAGACATCTAGAAACAAAATATAGAATAAAACAGCAAAATTCTCTTAACTTTAATTTACACGAACAAGAGTAGAGACAAATTGCATGCTTCAATGCACCCGGTATGCATAAAGCGTACACCAGCTCGTAAACCTTCTCCATAAAACTGTACATGACCAATATAACACTGGAGTTTAAATGAAAACATTATTACGAGGAAAAACGTAAATATATATATAAATGGTGGCATTTCCAGTGATATTTGATTAGTTTATGATATTTTTTTATCCGCACATAGCAGGGTAGGTAGAGGGAACCTAGGAACCTACTGTGAAGATGCTTCCGCTCCCCAATTTCCGCTGAATTCTCAAGGCATTGCGTGTTACATAGCGGAAGCTAACGCCAGGCTTAGCTTCGATACCAGAGCGAGGTAATGAAAATATTAAATATTTAATTTAATTAAACATATAACCGACGTTAACTTCCGCCACTCAACACGCAATACCTCAAGGATTTTCGGCGCAAGGGCGAAGCGTAAGTGTCTTTATGGGGACGGAGAGTCTTGCTTTTCAGTTTTAGAACACTAGGTTCGCAGATTTTCTCTGCCTACTCTACTATGTGCTGGATCCAGCGTGTAGCACGAGGTGAGAGAGAGATATGAGAATGAGAATAAAAAATATATAAACAACAAAATATACCTCAAAACGACTTCCCACTTCACTTGACTTTGACTCTTATCTCGGAAGCGGGGCAACTGAAAATTTATCACCCCCAGCATTGTATATGGCAGTTAATTTAACTTGCGTTTGTTTCGACAGATAAAGAGTTGTGCGAAAACTTCGCTCGCTGTATTTAATTCGCTTTAAAGATTAAAGCGAATTTTCATATGTTATTTTAAGTATAAGTGTAGGATTATCGTATTTTGCCTTAGTACCAGAGAGGAGAAATAAAAATATTAATAAATAATAAGAGTGGAGATCGGATCCTGCACTACGAAGGTTTTGAAACTTATCAGCTTCACCGCACACAGCAAGGTAGGCAGAGGGAACCTAGTGTTAAGACACTCCGTTCCCCACTTTCCGCAGAAACTTATAATAATAAAATATATAAAACAAAACAGTAACTAAGTCTAGTAAGAATATAGTAAAATTGGCAGCGAGAATGATGTTTTCGCAAACGTAATGCTAATAGCTTTTCTAAAATAATACGCCATAAGTCATTTCCCTTTACCAGAGCTATTATCGTCACCATGAAGTACACCGTAACTAACTTACTGTACACTTTAGAGGTAAGCGATATCGTTCCTTACAAATATACTGACAGTACTGACATTTTTATGTTAGTTGATAGTTCGTTCAAAGTGCTATAGCTTTCTTTCTTACTATAGCTTATTTAAATAATGAATATAACTAACTTTCTGCACAGTTTAAAGGTAAGCGATGTGAGCGATTGCTTGTAGCAAATATATTGACATTACTGACATTTTATGCTAGTTGAAGTGACTATAATTTATTCGAGTATAAGATATTTTGATTTTGATAAAAGAGTGGTTGTAAGATTCTTTCTTCAAATCGGAATTGAACCCACAGCCGTTGCGTCTACAGTCAGACACTATGATTTTACGACAGTTTCAAATTTAAATTCTAATTACTTTAAAATGTAATACCGAACTTAAAGGTTCCGTGTAATTCAATTACACCGGTCTATTACGTCATCGCTAATTCAGCTAGCACTCTATGGGCTATATATAATGTACTGATAAAATTTATTATATTACACTGCTTCTCCTACTAATACTTTTGAAAACGGAGAGCAGAGAAACTTGCTTTTATATAGTGATAATTTTATATGAAAATCTATTAACAAAAAAAATATTTCTTTGTCCCTTAGGTACCTATGTTAAATTTTCTAAACGAATGTAAAAACTTTGTATTATAGTTTTGTAACTTTTTTTAGTTTTACACATACCTGCGTACATATAAAGAACATAGCGTTTTATATACGCTGATTTATTTTCTAAGAGGCGGAACTCAACGCTGTACTTTGTCTTATCAGACGAATAAAATAATCTACAACCATTCCGTGTCAGATACACCCATACCCAAAAAAATAACAAAAAAGTATAAACTAGTAAAAACTTTTCCTATCAAAAACTAACTTTCAGGCTCTCATATGTAACTGTAAGTAACTCAATATTTCAGTACATTAAAACTTTTGATAATGTTAGCAATTGTGTCATCTCGGTTAATTCACTTGGAGAGCGAGACAGGGACATATTGTTCGCGCGAGTGTGAATTATTCGTCTAACTAACAGTTATATTAGTGTTGTTTAATTATGAGTTAAATCTATTAATTACTTAGATTTTGATTTTATTAATATATATATATTTTTTATCTAAATACATAAAACGTATCGTACGTAGCTTAGTATTTTTATAAGTGTACAAATATCCGCTACCCACAGGTAATTGCTAAAAATATCATTTAGTAAGAGACTTATTTAAAAAAATATTAATTTCTATATGGATTATGTAATATTATTTTTTAATTACAACTCGCTTACAAAGCAACTAACAGTTAAATTAACAAGTTAAATCGTAATTCAAGTTAACTATTTATAAGATTTCCGCGTTTCTAAAAGGGTGTGGAAACAAAGTGTTAAAAGATTGAATCTAGGAATTTATGATAGGGCGTTGAGAATATAATGGTATAAGATGAAAATAAATATTTACTGGCTCACTTAGCTAAGAGATAAAAGCGGACTGCACGGCTCAGTTTACCCAAGAATCTGCATTTTGTTACAAGAGGTTTTTGGAGGGGGCTTATGATTGCTTATAATACTTTTGGATGAGATGAGATGTCTGACTGTAATCGTGATGGTTGTGGGTTTATTTCCCATATAGGGGAATGAGTTATTTTTAATTCCTTGCTCTGGAAAAGAAACTGAAGAAACGCGACGTTGAGTTCCGCCACTCAACACGCAATGGCACCAAAATTGGGCCGAATGTTGTGTGTTAACACTAGGTTCTTTATACCTACTTTGCTATATGCATGATAAAGAGTGAAGCAAAAAAAAAACATTTTTAGTTTAAATACGATCTTGAATTATTAATATTAAATTTGGACATACTATAATAATATATCGATATTAGTTATTTAAACTTATAACTACTAACACTAAAGATTTCTATCACTTAATGGTGAATAAAGTAATTTATTCAATTGCCAGCAATTGCAATAGCAATTATATTAAAAGCTTAGATCGTAGCTTTATGGGGTATAATGACATAATAATAAACTGTAAATACAAACTATTTATATGCTACCCTATATTTTTTTATTGAGAAAAGCATTCAAAAGAACAGATTGAAATACATTTTATTTGTTCCCAATATTTCGTTTTTTTTTTAACCGACTTCTGTAAGAAGAGGAGGTTATCAATTCGACTGTATTTTTTTACTTTGAGTTTGAGTTTGAGTCGAAATCTCACACTGCGCCATGACGGCTTCAATAATCATTTTATATATTAAATATTAGCAAGAAATAATTAAATATTATTATAATTTTAGCGACACTAATTAAGGAACATAACATACGCTTTCCCTTTTACTGAAACACGCAAAGTGTACCTAAAAATAGGTTTATTACGACACTGTTACGTAAATTCATAAAACACCTTAAAAGCATACTGTTATTATCTAGTCCTAAAATAATGTCGCATTACGTTAATTTTCGTGTTTATGTTCATTTTAGTTAAATAAGGTATTCAAATGTCTAAATAAAAGAGTTGCCGAATTACTTAATTGATGAAAAATTGAAGGTTGTACCTTCGAATTCTATTTGGAATATTTTTGTCTGTACCAGGTAAGGTAGGTTTGACGCCAAGTTAATAGGTTGAAATATAAACACAAAAAATAGATTTATATAACTTTCAATAATTTAATGTTTTTACTGCTACTTTCCGTAAAGTTTTGAAAACTTTACGTGGTGAGTAGCGGAACACAACGCCGCTGTTTATATATATATATAACCAGGATAGAGAAAATAAAAATAAATTAAATCTTGAGGGCGAGTGGGAATCAAACCCAAAACCGTCGCGTATACAGACAGACACTGCCCCACTGCGCCACTACGAACTCGTGAAACTATTAACAACAGTTTAAAAGCTTTACATTCGTATAACAATCTATTATGAGATAACAACTTGGACGTATCGAGAGAATGGATGGTAACTAGTACATATAAATCTTCATTGCACGCAATTACTAAAGTCGTTTTACATTCAAATTCAATTTGCTCCAATTTCCAATGTAGATAGTAATCATCTGCCAATCAAAAGTCGTGTGTGTTGAGAATACTCTAGTTTATGTTTGGGACTTCATTACTGAGGGCTTAATCAGTTTCTATCTATGTATAAAATTAATTAAACACATTACCCTCCTTTGTGCCGCGTGGTCAGGTAAACTGTTAAGCGTAGTGTTCATAATTTCATCAGCCTTAATTCAATTATAAGAAAAGGAGAAAAATGTTGAAAAAAACTATACTGCGCTAAAACGACTACTATGTGTATACTATTGTATATAAGACTTCTTATTGAAAAGAAAGTCAAATATACAAGCCACTTTCGTGCCAAATTTATTCTTAAATTGTTCGGTCATTTTTATTTTTCTTTTATATTCCCTGACTTCCACATCTGGACATAGGCATATCTAAGAGCCTTCACGACGCCCGTGAACATCAAGCTTCTTGCTGAATTCCGCATCTAGCTTAGTAGACAAATGTAACCTAAAGTTTCATTTCAATATTTCGTTCGTTCCACACATCGTCCAATTTTCAAGACATTATGTTTTGAGTAACGCGTCTTAACGCCGCACTTTATCTTGTTACCAGAATGAGGAAATTAAATTAATTCATCCCCCGAGTAAGAACTGAACCCACAACGCTAAACGTTTATATAATCAAATTTTCATATTCAATACATAAGTAAAATGATAGTGGTATCGTATATTATTCTATTTCCCACTAAATATAGAGACTTGGCTCCACTTCCACCACGACATGGTTGAGTGAAGCAGCACTGACTGCGTCAAACGTGGATGGGTGATGACCGCTGCCCTTGCTTCCGTCACATACAGCCTCTACGGAATGTCCATCTAACTGATCTAGAACAGTTGTTACTAGGAGCCTACGTCAGACAATAACTGGTGAACCAAAACATAGTTGAAATATAGATAGTGTACCAGTTTTCATTGATGGCTGTCTTTTTGTGGTAGACTAAAATTTAAAGTATGAAGAAGGTATAATATAAAAGGTATTTTGGAATGAGTTTGAATTGAAATTCAAAGTATATTAACTAATAACTACTAAGGAGTAAGTTTTAAAAATATAGTAACTTGTTGAGCCCTAATAAAATTTTGAGAAAATAAATCAAATGAATTATTTCATTTCATCGAGTGGGAATCGAACCAACAACCTTTCTCTCTTTTCCTTTTATACAAATAATTATGACATCAACATTTTAAATATATTCTCAAACATTTTTCTTACAATTATCTAAGCTATTACATATTTTTTACTACTTATGTAAAGATATAAAGATTAAATCTAATTCTATTATATTACATGCAAATAAAAAAACGCGAAACAATACTACGGATACAGCACAAAAAAAAATCATGTCAATAACATTTCCACCAGTTTTTTGTATCCATTTATTCATATCCGGTACTCTACTGAGTTCAATCCACTTGCTTTTTGAACTCTGTGTATTTTACAAACACCATAAAGCCTTGCAGGATATTTAAATTTGATTGTTATATTTGGATTTGTATGGTTTTTCGTATTAATGAATGGCTTCCATTTTTCAAATAGATATTTATGGACTTTTTAGTTTTTATTCTTTTTATCCTTCGTAGTGAAAGAATTTAAAAGGAAAAGAGTTTTCGATACAAATAAAGGTAATTATGCAGGTCAATTTGTCCCTAATACACTTTGGTAGTACAACAAGGATTTTGTGTAAAGATTAGTTTTTTTTTTTTGGTTTTACGCCGTCTCTATGTAGAATGGTAGGCAGAGGGAACCTGAACCTTTCTTTGTGAGCCACTTAGTAACGAATGAATTTTGTATATAGGTATAGCTAATTCCTTGAAAAGATAAATAAGATCTATATATCTTATACTTCGACACGTGTCTTCCGTATAAGGCAATGACTTCTGATCAGCAGAGTTCAAGGATCATTATAATTTTTATATGGGTACTTCCCTATTACAAAAAAAAAATAGGAGCACTATCCTTTGCATTTTTAGCTCTATACCAATAAACTAAGGTTTATAATAAAATGATTATAACTACGAGGTATTTGATGAATTTTCGCATTCGTTCACCTCTAGCCGTCACGAGATATTTACTGTGGAAATCTTAGTATTGTTATTTGGATATTGTATTAAAATATTATAAGAAATAATGATGAAGAGTACCTTTATGTTATTTTTTTATGATATTTTTATCGTAGTATATGTATATTCGTTACATTATATTGCTGGAATAGCAAGGAAATGTAATCAAATTGTCTACTGCCAAACATTATTCCACTATGCCATGATGACCTCATTTGCCACATTTATCACTACTATTTTAATAAAAGACTTTCGTGACGAGCTTTTGATGTAGCTTCGATTTCCATTTGGATGAATTTAAATTATTTTCGATTTTCCGCTATAATAGACAATGTAGTGTTTAATTTCGCCACTTAATACGATTTTTTTGAAATTAAGCAGAAAATGGGGAAACAGGTATATTGACACTTGTAAAAAATCAGCTTTTCCTGCATATTTTGAAAGCTAATTTTAATTAATGATTAAATTAATTCTATTGTATATGTACGTACAAATTTAGTAACAAAATTCCCAATCAACAGTGTAAACCTTCGAGATGCTCCAAACAGATCACTTCCAATTATAAATTGTTGTAACCCGGTATTATCTGACCACAACAGCAAATCTAATTCCGTCTCATACATAATTATCGGCTCATCCCTTGTCGCGTTTAATTAAGGGAAGGAAACTCTTACATATGTATACATTCAAGTACTAGGTTTATAAATTTGCTGATTTTAGGTAACTTTGGTTTTATTTTAATTCGAGTTGCGGAACTTAACAGCGTTTAGTGTTGCTGCCAAAGCGAGGAATTGAAAGTAATTTATACCCATAAGTAGGAATAAAACCTCAATTTGATTAGGCTCTTTCTTGTTTCAAATTTATTTTTTATCCTATGATAATTTGTTTTATCTGTTTAGACAATATATTGCTGCGTTGAGTTTCGCCATTTAACACGTAATATCGTGAAAATTATGCAGAAAGCTGAGAACGAAGAGTCTTAACATTCTCTTATTCTACTATTCTTTGGTCTACCTAGATATGTGGGTAGCGTGAAAAGCTAAACAGTTTAATTTTATTTCATTACGAACGTTATAGAAAATTAGGTATAAATAATGAAATCTAAACATTAAATAATGCTTACTAAATTAATTATTTCTTTTAATCAAATAGATTAATACATTTTCTTAGTAGGTATATTAAGAAGATAAACTAACTAATTTACTTAATCAATTTTGTAAGAGATACGTTTATCTACAGTAGCCACTCTTAAATAAATGTAAATATCCCATTCCCCAATTAACTAAGACAAGGGATGCCGCCAATAAGAAAGGATAGAATCCTTATATCATCTATAGTTATATATCTACCTACATACGACTATATATAAAACTCTTTCGTTGCTGAACGACAGACAAACAACGCAACTACGCAACTTAAAAAATTATAATTTGTCATCCAAATTCTTTAGGAAGTCTAGGGGAGTTTTATGGGATGATTTCCCAAAGAACGGGAAAAAGCTGAGTTCCATATTTTACGTTATAAACTCCAAAGTGTAAGGTGTGGGTGGCAGCCGATTTTATTATAATGATAATACGTATATATGTTTTGGTATGTAGTAGGTCTATGGAAAAATATTTCATCTGTAGAAACAGAAAATATTTTGTATGACATCTGTATTCTTCATTTTTTTCACGTATTGCATAACTTGGTGCGAAAGAAAGAGTGAAATTACCTTTTTTTTGTTATTGATAGTACTTTAGACGTAAATCATCAATATCGCAGTAATACCTGAAAATAACAAAATATATAATTAGCATTTGTTAAGTAAAAATTGTAGAGAAAAACACATTTTATATACAGGTATATTTTTTATTATTAAATTTTAATAAATGTTCTTGTTTGCAATACCTATTTATTACTTGTCAATCAAGTGTGATAATAATCACTTATAGGTTCATGAATTCAATTCTCATACTTAAAAAATATTACCTCAATATTAAACAAAACAATATATGCATGTATTACAGAAAAAAAAGTAATAATAAATCACTTTACTATGCTATTTTCTCCGCAAAAATAAAGTTTGGATACAAAAATGTCCATAAATAAACTCAATTTACTTTCGCTTGCAAATTTTGTTTCAATAAAATGGATAAACAGAAAATTTCGTTAGCATACGTCGCATAATAAGTTAAAGCATTTTGTAATTTCATAACAGCCAAGTGTTGTATATTGGAGGAAACGTTGAGAATATTCCATACAATAATGTATGGAGAAAACTCAATTTTGTTACGCGTTATTCAATAATGTTACTTTTGCTTTATGGGGAGCGGCGCTTGTGTGTGCTTTAAAAGTTATACCATCAAAATATATAAGACACGTCACGTCACGTCACGTCACGTCACGTCGACAAGTGAGACCTCCCGGACGCCCAAGGAAGCGCTGGTTGGATGTCGTGATGCAGGACATGAGAGCCAATGGTCTAACCACCGAGGACGCAAGAGACCGTGCAAGAGACCGTGGAGTAGGTTTAGTAGGAAGACAGACCCTGGCCGGGATTAATGCTAGGAGGAAGAGGAGGAGTGATTTAACTAGGCCCATTTTAACAAACTACACACAAGCGCATAAGAGCAAACCCACAAGCGGAAACCTAGTATGGAAGGAAATCTATTTAAGGTTTTTATTCATGTGTTACCTATACGTCAATATCAAGTAAAAATAATTAAAAGTGTATATTATTACTTCATTTATTTACATTAGTGTAAAACACTTAATACAATTTATTTGGACCATTTGTTTATAGGTTAAAGAGTAACGTCCTTAACCTAAAAACGAAGGAAACTCAAGAAAAGCATATATTTGTATCCATCGAGTAAAATATAGTGAAGTGGATCGTACTAAAATAACTATGATCGTATAAAATCGCTTTAATAAACCTAGTACGTTGAATGTCGAATTATTTTGTAAACGAGACTTAATTATGTAATTAATAGCTTTGGTAAAGTACACTGGGGTAGTAATCAGCTTCACGCTGTATCCCGCACGTAAAAGTGTAATCAGAGTGATAAGACACTCAGTCATTCAGAAATAAAAATATACTCTCACTTTCCGCCGAATATGAAAATACATATTAATAAATAATATAATCCCCGAATCAAACTCGCACTCAAACTGTGCTAGGACAGCTATAAGTTACAGTTAACTAACTATAAGTAAAGAATTGTTGTAGTATTGGATAATTTATTCCATAGAACGGTATTCATCAAACAATAATCTCTTATAAGCATTATTTGCTTCAATTTCTAGCAGCAATCAAAAAAAAACAATTTATACATAAAATAAATCCTGTTTTTTTAGTGTAGTTTAAGTTCAAAAAATAATAATTTAAAATTTCCCTCTTCGTCATCCTAAATACGTCATAAATGTAACATAATTATTGTTACGAAGAACAGAGTGTTTTGACAATAGGTTCACTCTGCTATATACGGGATAAAGCGTGAAACTGACATATTATAATATATGTAATACATTTTAAATGCTTTTATTCAATATTCATAAAATTCAAATTTAATTATGTGCTTCCAACAATAGAAGTAAGCCGTTGCATACAAAAGGGGAATCGTGACGCACGAGTTTCATTATCGAATTCACACTCCCTATATAAAGTACCTATAGACAATATGATTTTAAATGATTATTAATAGTTTATTTCATTATTGAGGTCGTCAGGTCATAGTGTCAGACTATAAATGCAATGGTTGTGGGTTCGATTACCACTCGAGGCTATATAACAAGACGGGCGGAGCAGGGGTTGGGCGGAAAACGTGAACGAACTGTTTTACGCATAAATAAAGTAATTCAATTTCGGTTCGATTCCCATGAGAGGACTCATGGGAATCGAACCCGCAGCTATCGATTTTACCGCGCCACGATTACGTCTTAAAACTAAAATAAACACATGTATTTTACCGAAAGAAGCCAAGTACAGTTCCATGTAACAAGTTTCTTATTAAGATGATGTATGACTTACAAACTACCACTTCTTGTTCAGTTCTACTCCAGGTGTGGTTCCAAGTCTAGTTTAATAGTTATAATTATGAAATTTCCTTCATTTACATATAAATTTTCCGGTCGTCGAGGCTCAGTTGCACAAGCGTGTGACTGTAAACGTGACCGTTGTGGATTTGATTCCTACGCGGGGAAATTATTTAATATGTAATAATATTTTCATTTCCCGCTAATTTTTCGAGGCATTTCGTTTTGAGTGGGGGGGAATACCTCGCATTGGCTCATTACTAGAGCAAGACATAATTAAAAAGCACTTATGTGTTATTTATATTATAGAAACATATAGTCATAAATATATGAGGTTTGTCATGGTATTATTAACAATATCTTACATTTCAAGAACAGAATAAGCGAAAGAAGCTGGGTAAACAAAGAGAACCTAGAATCAAGACACTTCGTTTTCCATTTTTATCCCGAATTTAAGACATTCACATCTCTCTTTCGTGGTTTCCACAGAGTGGGGATCGAATCCACTATCATCGCATTTACAACTTAACCCCATTATTCATATAATTAACAACTATAGCAAAAACAATATAGATATAGACATTTCAAGTCGAGTTCGAGCTTATTACATTAATATTCGGTGCGTTGTACCCGAACACTTTGATACATTCAATAGCAATCTGACAAGACGGGCCGAGTAAATATTACAGATAGGCAGCGGGAAGGCTCCTCTATTCTCATATAAATGTTCTATTTTAGCTGCGGTGTTTGTGGTTTTAGTGAAATAATTCGGGATATTTTTTTAGAAGATGTTCTGAGTCTTAAATATGAAAATCTGCAATTTTCTAATACCTACATAATATATTAAGAAACTTCTTTTCGTGATAGATTTCAAAACAATTAAAAGTTTTCTTAACAAATATGAATTAAGTTTTTTCTTATCGTTAAATTGTCGTCATGATAACATTGGGCTCGTGTTGTCTGTGTATTAAGCACTTGGAGTACGTTCATATTTAAAATCTTTTTATTATAAGAACACAGTAATTAACAAAAACAGTAGCTATTATTAGCTTCACAATGTATCGCGTAAATAACAGGACAGAAGGAACATAGAGGTAAAATACTTTGTTTTCATGCACTCTACAATTTTTTAGATAAAATGTGTTAAATGTGTTAAATGGAGCATTTAACGCCGCTCTTTGTCATGATTTCATGTGCGGATTAATGAAAATACTTCATTACCTTTAATGGTAATCGAACCCACAACTGTGCAGATACACCACGACAACTCCATTAGAATATTATTTTTGTACCACTAAATCATAGTCACTCTACAAGAAGTCCTCAATCTTTGATGTTCGAGGAAAAAGGTCGAACAAAGGTGAGATAAAGTAATGTTCTGAGATGTGAATTGTAGATTTTTTCTTACTTTCTGTCGTTTAAGAAATTTGTAACTTACGTCAGGTACGTCCATCTAAAAAGGTCCGTGGCTGTTTACCTTTCAGGCTTAACTAGCAGTTCTTTTTGTATAATATTGTAGTGAAAGAGCTTTCAGGTGGCATTATTTGTTCTGTTTCTTGGGAAAGCTTGTTTCTTTTATATGTATAGAATAGAAAGACAATTTAATATGGAAACTGAAATATTTTCGTTACAAAGGTCTGGAAATACGAAGATGTTTTGAAAACACAAATGGTGAAAAAAGGTATGATGAGTAATAGATAACTTGTATGATACGGAAAGATGTTGGTTATAGGTTGTGAAATTACTGATAAAATGTAGCTCGATTACTTATATATATAATTGCATACAAACTAGTATAATAAGAAAATTTCATACTAAGCGTAAATGTAGGTATTTTATATAAGTGTTAATGAAAATCGCACGAGATAGAAAAGTTTAATCATAATAACACAAAAAATATTATTATTTTTACTAAAGAAAATGTTAAAGATAACCTTCTCAGGGCGTCTGACCGTGAACTCGCATAGGGTGATCCGTATAGTAATAAACTGTTTAAGATGCGGTCCGTTCCCCAGTCTTTGTATGAACTGGCTGATTGGGCTGTGTAAAGGTTTTTCTTCTTTTAATATAAAAACTAGATTTTTGGTATTAGAATATAATATATTTCTGGTTGAGCGTATAGCGTTACAACGTTATAGCGTTAGAGTGATCTCACTACTTTTTTTCTCTATTTTTGTAATTTTACTATAAGAGAGAATTTTAAACATGTTGAACGCAGGTCGCGGAGATTTACTAAGGAGTTATAGTTTAAAATTTGAGGACGTTATATTATTTTTAGAAAATACGCTCCTTGGAATAGGTACATCAAAAATGTCTAGAACTGCTTACCGCTACTTTTGGTCTTTACTTTCCAAATTTTTATACGTTTTTTTCACACTGCTTTTTCCATTTTCTGCCGAAATCTGGAGGCATTGCGTGCCGAAACTTAACGCCACGCTTTGTCTCAAAACCCAATAATATTTTTCATTGAACAATCGAAATAGAACCTGATCACCTAATTAATATACAAAACAGCATAAACCACTGTACCACAGTACCATCGTTACTTTTAAGTACATTAATAAATTTCAAGTTGCGTACTTACAAGGTCGGCCGGGAGTAATTTATAAATTATTACTGTAACACCGCGTAGCCTACTGTGAGCTACTTGGATTATTATATCAGATTAGGAGGAGTGATGACCGTTGTTACTTAGGAAGAGGTCGTGGATTCATAGTTTGATGGCCAAATATTTAAAAAAAAATCGCTTCACACTGTATCCCGCATACAACAGGGTAGGGGTTTTTCGGTTTGTATAGATAATGGTACGGAATCCCTCGTGCGCATGTCTTGCATCCGCACTTGGCTGATTTTAATACTATTTTAAAGACAACAATAAGTGTAAGTAATTAAGAATGTCCAACGATTAAACGGTTAAACCCTCAAGTTTTTATGTATTCCATTTTAATTTTGTAGGAGTATTTGTATAAAAATATGTACTTTCATATCCGTGATTTGCTTAAAATATGTATTAGTTTCAACGTTTTTTCCACCACTGAATTCGAGACATTGCTGAATGGCGGAATTAAACGCCGTGCTTTATCTTTATTTAAAAAACATCTCACAATAGCACATAAAATATTTTTCATAAAATATTAATGACATTGTGATTATATAAGGTAATGTTGTACTGACCCCGATCGTATAACAGTTTGAGTCACATCGAGCGACCTAATTATTTACAATAACATGCATGTTACTATGTGATATTTAAATTACGTTGCATACGAGTACATGCATATGTATGTATGTATGTATGTATGTACGGTTGAATCATCTACAAAACTAAACTAATTAACTCTTGTACTAATGATTAAAGTAGATTTGTGTTTGTTTTTAACCGACTTCTGTAAGAAAAGGAGGTTATCAATTCGACTGTATTTTTTTTTTGTTTGAAAGGTGAAGCTTCCCGAATGGTCCCATTTTTTTTTGGTCCATGTCTGACAATGGTATCTATGAGAAAATCACATATGTATGTGCGCGACAAATAGCCGAATAACTCAATGTCGCGCTGACCGATTTTGATGATTCTTTTTTTATTTGAAAGGATACACTTCAAGGATAATTTGGTGAAAGTTTGGTTAGGTTCCGATTATGGAATCCGGTGAAAATTGAGAAAGTTTGTTTTTTTTTTGGTAAAAAATTGATTATACTGTAATAGTTACAAGCAAAAACTTTTTAAATTGATGTCAGAGGTGAGATTCCTGATCGTTGCATTTCTTTTCAACCAATCTCAAAAAAGAGAATGTTCTCATTTTCAACCAACTTCAAAAAAGGGAGATTCCGAATTCACCCGAATACATTTTATGTATGTTCTTGTCAATATACCAAAATGTAACTTTGCACAAAAATAATAGCTAATTAAATGAAGTTTTACAAAGAACAATCACAACCACTACCACCACCATCACCACTCGTTCAAGAAGCATCATTTTAAGATCTACCCATCACTAAAAATCGTAAAATAAATTAATTTTTAACAAAAAGAAAAACCGACTTCTAACAACGAACTAAAAAGTGAAAAATAATTATATAAAGATTTTGTAATTTTGAAGTCGGTGTCAAACTAATGCTACAACACCCTTACTACAATATCTAATTACTAAGCCTGTTTGTTTTACTTGCCACCGACTTCAAAATTACAAAATCTTTATATAATTATTTTTCACTTTTTAGTTCGTTGTTAGAAGTCGGTTTTTCTTTTTGTTAAAAATTAATTTATTAATTTTATTTAATTAAAAGTATGAAAATATTTCTTTTTATTTTCATGCTTTAATTATAAAGTAGATTTATTAATGTATTTTTTTCGACTTCTTACTTATTATACATACTGTTTTTTCGTTAGGCAGCTGCTGTCATGGTCGGCGTCTGATTGTAAATGCAGTGGTTGTGGGTTCGATGTCTCTCATTTCAACTTCAATAAAATAACTTCATAATTGTAAACGTGAGAGATTATATGCTCGCTTTCCACTAGAGGAGGCAAAGCGCGGCGTTAGTTCCACCACTCAACAAGCTGTCACCAGAATTTGGCGGGGGCGGGAAACGAAAGTGGGAACTAATGAGAACGGAGTGTCGATGTTCCCAAGTTCCCAAGTTTCCTATACCAATTGGTGGTCGGAAGGTTATGTTATCAATGACAACTGCTTTTTAACATAAAATGATAACGATCATTTGAATTTAACTATGGTTAACATAATTCAAACCAAAACTGTATATCTAGGTAATGCCCAAAGAGAGCTATTCTAATTGACAAGTGTTCGTTTGTTATCATATTGAAGGGCATATTAGGTATTACCCAGATCTAGATTTGAATTCACAACCGTTGGTTTGTTAACGAGCATTTCATCTTGTTAGAATCTTATTAGAAAAAGAGATAAGAAAAATGATTGGGGAGAACAACGGAGTGTCTTAACTTATTAGAGTCAGAAAATAGAAATATTAGATATTTCGTTCCTTCGAGTGGGAATCGAAACCACAACTGTCGCGGCTTCGATAGACATAATTAACTTGTTTTTCTTTTTCAAT
The DNA here is from genome assembly GCA_016802625.1 of Heliconius numata. NCBI lineage: Eukaryota > Metazoa > Arthropoda > Insecta > Lepidoptera > Nymphalidae > Heliconius > Heliconius numata. The sequence goes on from JAEBDU010013092.1 coordinate 1,194,961, forward strand.
TATGACATTGTTGCTCTAAAGAACAGTATAACATTTATTTTCCGCTGACGACACACCCTTATAACACCGGATAGTGTGACAAAACCATTAAGTTAGAAAGAATGGACGCCATTAGTCACACGTACATACGTATAATGTTTGTAAAACAATTTTTATGTTTAATATGATTCTTTACATTTTTTTTACTCTAATGTACAACTTTCATGTAATATATAGAAAATGTAGTGACCGGCCACTATGTTCTTCAAATTTCGTACTCAGATTAGAGGGTATAAAGTCCTTTTTACCCGACTCATAATAGAATAACGATCTGAATAAATTAGGCAATTTTATCAATTCCGCGCTTTGGAAAGAAACATAAGCGCATAAACGACGGATTCATTCGATTTGAGGTGGAAAGCGGATATGGGGAGTCTTTACATTGGGTTCCCTCTACCTACCCAGCTATATGCGGAGAAATACAATAAAAAATTGAGGACTGTATCATCTCATATGTCAGTGCTATCACATATGAGTTAACTATGATAATTAATAGGACACACAAACTTTTGCTTGCTCCCCCAATGAGGGTGCAAGCAGCCAGTCACGCCACTCGATCACATTTCACCTAACACCCTGTCAGTCTTAACTAGGTATTTTTTTCATGAGCTTCTTTTTCGTATGGTCCAAAGTATAAGAGGCTTTTTTTTTATTTATATCAATGTATAAAATAATAGAATGACTGACAAGAGTGCAGCTACAAATAAAATGGACAAATATGCATAATAAAAATATTAGTTGATGCCGTGCCGTTCAAAGACCATCTCAGTTTTAACTTATTTTGTAAGTACGAACGTAGTACCAACTTACAAAATATAAGGTACAGCTAAAGACATTTTTTCTCTGTTAGCTTCACGCTGTATCTAGCATGGCAGAGAGTCAGAGATAACTACTCAATTCAACTGGCTATACTTAGTTATAAAAAATAAAGTTATTTTTGATACTGTTACTAGTTCTTACAATTAAAAATCAATTATAGGGTAGCAATTATAAAATATAATAGAGACATATTCATAAGAAATTTTAAATAAAAAAATGAGCAATTAATAATAATATAACATTTAATTTAGACCACAAACACGAGACTTGCTTCGTAAATTATTTCTTTATGCGAAAAACGTAAATATCAGTTGTAATTTCGCGATAAGCTCCCGCGTGCTACGTCGAGATACAGCGGGATGATGGAATGGAAAATGTTGCGTTATTTATAATGCTACCCATTATTTATCATTATCACATTATTATATTATGCTTTTGGGGGTTTTTTTCCCTATATTTTTTTTAAGGGCGAAGGGTGTTTTTTGGGGTTTAATAATATCCTAATTTGGCAGGTGAGTTAATTTGTTATTGAAATTTACGTTGTGGAGTAGCGGTTTAGCATTTGACTAACGTAGCTAACGCGTAGGTTCGAATCCCATTTCGAGGAATTATTTATTTTCGTTTTTTCGTTCTCGTAATAATGCAAAGAGCAGCGTTGACTTCTACCATTCAACACGCATGTCTAGGAAATTGGGAGGAACGTGTGGAACGTAATGACTTAACTCTAGGTTCCCTCTGTCTAAAATAATTAAACATAACCTTGTCGATTATCACGAAAAATAAAGTATATATTTTTAGTAAGTAATTAGAATATCTAGAACGACTACAAGGGAACTGCACGACCTTCAACTAAAAATCGGTGTCAACCTACAATGTGGGACAAGCAAAAGTAAACTTTAAAAAAAAACTATTGTACATAGATTTTTTTAATCAAAGTGTAGTCATATAAATATAATATAGATAAAATAAGCTTTTATATATGTAGTTAATTATAAGTATTAATAGTTGCGGAACTCAAGGCCACGCTCGCTGCCTCGTTACAGAAATTAAAATATTTCCAAGAGTGGAAATCGAACCCACAGCCTGTCGTGTTTACAGTAGCACGCTTGTGTCCTTGCACTGCGACTGGCAAAATTAATTTATAAATACGAAATAGTTTCTGCACTAAACGCATAAATGAGCTGTTAACATAATTTTAATGATAAAATTAACCTCACATTTTGTATATAAATATCCAAAGTATATGTATATTAATAATTTCTATGTAAATTTTACTAATACTACAATTCTATTCTATGAATTTACATATTAATAGAATAGAATTCTATATGTATTTACAATATACATTGTCGTACTCTATATTACGTTTTGTGTAAATATATAAAACGATGGACATACATATTCTGAGGACAAAAATATGAAGGGTGTTTGTTCCTATTATGTAGAAAGTATAAATTATTTAACGAGCTGTCTCATAATAATCAGCTTCACGCTGTATCCCGCACACAGAGGCAGGCATAGGAAACATAGATGCATAGAGTACGGAGTGTCTTAGTTTTTGTTATTTCTGTTATATACGGGATATGAAGGAACTAAAAAAAATAATTACAAATTTTTCTTTGAGAAAAAGGACGTTATAGATAAGTGAAGCATATTTTATTAAATTTAAGTATAATATCAACCATAATATGTAAAATTATAATTAATCCCTATATCAAAACTAACTTAAAATTCATAATTTATAAGCATTAATTATATTCATTAATTATAAAACAATAATATAACCTACAGCATGTTAGAAATGTATCCAAATTTCCAATGTTAGAATATTCTGCAAATTAATGATGCAAAACTATGAAATGTACAAATGACATGCAGATGATTGTAGCTGGTTTCATTATTTTAGTGAAATAATTACGATATGATATTGTCAAAATACTCGTAGGTACCTGGTAACTATCATTATTTAATGTGTTAGTTCATTATAATTTAATTTATATTTTACTATATAATTATATTTGGATAGGATTTGATATTTGGAGCTTTAATCTACTGTTTTTTGAGAGGCTGATTTTTGATATCATTGTAAATATGATGGTTATGGGGTCGATTCCTACTCGGGGGAAATATTTTATTTAATTCACTTTCATTTCTCTGCTCTGGTAGAAATATCGCGGCGTTGTGAACTGACATTTAACACGCAATGTATTGAAAATTGGGCGGAAAGCGGGGGGTCTTGTTATTAAAGCTACGAAATGAAAATAATTCAATCCCCAATGTAAGATTGAACCTACGACCGTCGCGTTTAAAAAAGAAAAAAAGGTCCACTATAAATAATTTAATTGCCTCATATAAACTTCCTTATTTGTTATCGTAATTGTTTGACATTTTTATATAGAGGCATCGAATCGATGACATTCAGACGACTTCGCAAGGACGCGATAACAATTTAACAATTATAGGTTAATCTATAAAATAAAATACCTGTTTATTTATTTTTTTTCATTTTTCTTTTATTAAAAAAACTGTTGTTTTTCTTTGTTAAATAAAGTGTTTAAATACAGTCTAGACTTATACACAAATTGATTGTCATATTATGTTTATTATATAGTATTTATATTTTATTATATTTATATAGTTGAGGCTATAGAGGTACAGTAATACAGCGCCTGTCTGTAAACGCGTTGGCTAGATTCGTTGGCATTTGGGGGAATATTTAATTATTTTCACATCCCCACTTTTGTGGAAGCAAAACGCGGTGTTGAGTTTCGCCAGTCGCCATTTAACACTCTATATATAGAAGTGAAGAACAGGGTGTCTTGACTCTAACCCGCTATGAGTCTACAAAACATATAGATATATAATATATATTTATTCTCTTATGTAGGTAGGTATATTAATTAAAAATATGTAATTTACATGACATGAAAAACCCAATCATATACGTGCTGTTAATAATTTATTTTTATAGAATGATTTCTCGTGCAGGAAAATTTTATTAAATAACATAAAAAACAGTTAATTAGTTTCAATAATATAGGATTTGTATTTTAACATTTTGCTGTCGATGCCATAATTACGTAAGAAATTATTATGAGTCATTTTAGACTCATATCTCATCAGTAATGCAACCTATACCATATCATAGATTTTAAAATATAATCTATCATATGACATAGGTCATTAATATTTTAGTATGGCAGTTAGCTAGAAATTTGCTGTTTGTGGGTGTGTTTGACTAAACGAGATGGCTATGGGTTTCACTTAGGGTAGTACCTACTTATATACGAGTATTTTAGAAGGCTTTTGGGGTGATTTAACCATTTCGGCGCAGTGAGACAGCGATGGTTGTGAATTCGATCTCCAATCGGGGGAATTATTGTTATATTTAAACTATTTTCATTTCTCCATTTTGATAGACAAAGCTCGGTGTTAGGTTCCGCCAACAAGCACAGGCCTTAACACTAGGTTCTTTGCTTATCCGGGTATACGGGTAAAGCGTGTTTCTGCATTTTTTTTATTTTGAAAGATAGATGGTCTTTTATTATAGCGACAAAGACCGGGTTTTCCCCACCACCATACGCAAATCTATGGAAGAACGGAAATGATAACGGGGTGATTTATTATAGTACAAGATCCTCTTTGGCTTCTATCTAAAATATATTCATGAAGATTAAAAAAGTTGTTTTTTTATTTTGTGTCATTATTACCTACACCTACATTTTCATTTATTTATACGTAATATTTTTATGTAACATTTTTTTTTATTTTCGTAATTTTTTTTTGCTTTACGCTGTATCCTGCATTTAGCAGGATAGACAGAGGGGACCTAGTCTTAAGTGTTTAGTGTGAAAATTCTGTTCCTTCTGGCTAAATGGTTGAAAAACATAATTCAACCGAATGGGAATACAACCTTTGCGCTTACAGTTAGGCGGCCTCAGCTTTTTTTCTTATATAGTGATTATTGCATATTAAAAGCAGTAGTAGGTGCTTTGGCTAAAATGAACGAGAGGAAAAACTGAAAAAATACTATACCTACTTGAAACAAACATATGTATTATACAAATAACCAAAACATATATTCTCTCAGTGTCTAAACTGCAGTACGCAGAAATACGAAACAAAACAAAAGGAAAGTATGACCCTACCACAATAAAAACGGTTCGAGTCCATCCGGGCTAAAATTATAGTGTCGACGCACTTCCAACCAGTACGAGATGATATCACGCAAAAATACACTTAAGCTAATAAATTTTAAGTACTAATGTTCCATAAACTGTTCACGCCTCATAAGCCCTTTCATAAATGATAACTACTACCATTCAATAATATTAGAACGCGAAAAATGACTTAAATCACGCTCAATGTTTAGTAAATTTGAACTTTATCTTAGTAACATAAGATTTATTATCGATTAAACAAGTGTAAAATGCACGCGTAACTTACAACTGCGCTGAATAATGGTATTTGTTGAACATTACAAAGTACGAATTTGAACCTACTTACCAATAAAATATAATTCAAAATCGCTTAAAAGCCATCATAGCCATAATCGTAAAACGTCTTAATCGCCATTAAAGTAGTTACTTGAAAATCAATCTAATTTTAATGACAATAAAGTTTAAATTATTTGTTTTTTTAAAGAAATGTCAGACTAGTGTCATGACATTGCATACCAGGCGGTGCGAATGACTCCTCGATGACAACGGCCAGACAAGGGCAACATTTGCGCAAATGTACGTGATGTGTGTGTAGGCACGAGTTGATGTGGTGAAGCTGAGACATGTCTGAGTGAAACTGGTGGATGTGGGTTCTATAAATAATAATGACTGTGATTCAATGAAAAAGCGATAGTTATGGATTCGATTCCCATTTGGAAGAATGAATTATTTTTCATTTCTTCGCTCTGGTAACAAAATAAAGCAAGCAGCGATGATGGGTTTTGTCTACCAACACGTAATGTCTGAAATTTAACCAAAATGAATGAGCAGAATTCGACAGGAAGTGGCAGACGGAATCTCCGCCTATCCTGCTTTGTGCGAAATATTGATAACTTTTCAGGAGGGACAGGCAAAATTTTACTAGAATAGCTTTAAATAATTTCAGGTGTCAACGCAAAAAGAAAATTACTTTACTTAGGTAGTTCAAATTTAGAATGTTTGAAGGTTAGGGAGCTAAGAGAAGATTTTGCCAAAATCCCGAGGGAATCGGAAATATTGAGATTTTTTGATATGATGGATATATATTCGATTAACGTAAAACAATTTTTACCTCGAAGCTCGAAGAGAAGATGCGCCAAAAGCGAATGCGAAAAATGAAAAATATCGTTTCTACTGCGACATACCTACTTATTACATTTATTTATAAAAATACACAACTTTTATAATACGCAGATTGAATTTAATGATAATAAATGTTTAAACGATTATATAGCTAGGTGCGATGACCTAATGAATTTTATACGTTTTTGATATTCCAGACTGATTTATAGCTAACACCTACGCGGGCATTAAGTAAAATATTTTTCATGTCGATGTCCGGTTATACAAATAATATATTAATATATAACATATATATTAATATTTACATTGCATTTGCATATTCCATTTTTCCTTGTTATAACACTAAGCTGGCATCCCAGGCTAGGCAAAGGGATTTTACCGATATATTTACATGTACATACGAGTATTTAAAAAAAAGGGAAATTGACGAACAGACAGACGATAGATAGATTAGTCCTATCCTACTAAAATATGCAATATATGCTTCATACGAAAAAAATGGCTTTAATAGCAGGTTTTTTACTATTTCTCTTAACTTTAAAGTTTCCAAGAACGAATTCACAGGCTAAAGTCAAAGGCTCATATTGTATTAGAAGTATGTATCGTAAACATCTCTATTAGTATTCCATTGACTTTAGCTTCCGCTGTCTCATTTGAGATTCTCTCGTGAATGGAACGGCGCCAGATTTATAGGTGTAGGTAGAGGTAGAGGATGATGTAATACTATAGCAATATATGTATATGTGTTTGTTTATGGGGATTGTCAAGTGCGACTTGAGATTGAGTTCTATGGGTTCCGTATAATATTTTTTTTATTAGGTTTCGGTCTCGCTGCATTATTCATAATATAGCAAGGCCAAGGCACAACGTCAACGTGCGACGGCAAATGTGACCTGAAACGTAGTTGTGGGTTTGACTTCCACTTAAGGAAGTGAAATATTTAATATTTTTATTTTATCGCTGTGGTAATGAGGCAATGCGCGGCGTTGAGTTTCAACAGTCAATACGTAATGCCTCCAGAATGTGGTAACGGAATTTTCTTTACACTAAGTTAAGTCTTTATTAGTATTTATTACTATTTCCGTGTCGATATCGAAATAGTTTAACTGGACTATAAAAAATAGGAGAAGTTTGGTTTAACGCACTAATCTCATAAACTAATGATTCGAATTGAATAATCATATTGGTGTTGGATAGTCCATTCATCCAATAATACATATTGAGGAGGTTATTTATAGGCTACATTACATACCGTTAACAGATTCGATGATTTATATATAGACACGATAATTTATTTATTTCTTATATCTAACATTTTATTATTTCAATGAAATGCTAACGAAACTTTTAAGTTTATTTTAGCTTTTATAATTTACAGTACAATATTGCTAAAATGTTAGCAGTAGCTGTTAGTCCTGTACAAAGTATAAATAGATTATTTATAATACAACAGAAATTACGAATGTCGGTCTCATACAGGACGAGTGTTGGAATTCACCTTGTGGCACAGTGCCAACGAGATGGATGGGACGAGGTGCGCGAGCGCACGTTAGATTCTGACATTCAATGCGCTATGTTTTAACGGAGAAATAAAATATAGGACGGGTGAGAAATAATTATGTCAGTTCTTTATGTGTATTTTGTTTGTACGTGTGGTTTTAACCGACTTCAAAATAGAAGGTTATTGATTTTGCATGTTTGTACGAACGAGTATGTGATACATTGAATGAGTTGTTATTTAGATTTCCATCCAGTGAAATTATTATACTTTTTTTTAATCCTCGCTCTGGTAGACGAAGCGTGGCGTTGAATTCCGCCGATCGACATGCGATATTTAAAAACTTAGGCTGAAAATATGGAATGAAGAGCCTTAAGACCAGGTCTAGGATACGTTCAAAGACTACAATATTAACAATATTCTAGACCAGACAGTCACGAAAGGATATAAAATGAGAAACATTAATATGCTTAATGTATAATGGAGACGCGTATCCTACAATGTAATGCTAGATGCATAGAAGTGGGCTTATCAAGAGGTTTAAAGACTTGGTTTGTTACGAAATACTTAACTGCTAATAAGTCATGATTCGGTTTAAAGATTGTGGAAGGACTGAAAAGCAGAGATAGAAAAGAGTGTTTTGTCAAGAGGCTTCGGTATCTTATTATTTTTTCAGATATTTTCAAAATATGTTAGCTTAAATATTTCAAATAATTTTAAATTACTTAGTTGTCAATTAATTTATATTTTTCTGCTATAATATTACGATAATCATTATTTCATATTGGAATCTATAATAATTACTGAAGGTGATAAATATACCACTATTACACCAATATTAGACTATAAAATAATTTGTTTCGCCATTTAAATATATCAAGTTCCGGAAACAGTGTGTAATTAAAGCAAGTTAAGCGCCATCTTGTCCGCCATATTGGAAAGGAAGTGACGCTTCACGCTGTGCCGTGTAGAGCCGGCTTTATTAAATTTCCCCTTTAAGTCTTCATGTTGAGACTTGGGAAATTAAGATTTGCAAGAATTTGCGAAAAATTTCTTGCAATTGTGCTAGATTTCATTAACTTTGTTGTTAGTTCTTGCATAAAACGCTCTATGATACATTTCATATAATTTAGAGAATGTATAAAAATAAGAGAGAAATTAAAAACGTACAATAGTTTCATATGAATTTGTTTTTGGTCGTCGTCGCTTATTTCAGATATATATTTTTTATATTATGTCCTCGACCATAATAATTATATTAATTAAATACCGATTAACATTATAATTATATAAAAAAATACAGTCGAATTGATAACCTCCTTTTCTTACAGAAGTCGGTTAAAAGTTACATATGTGTATAACATTGTCAAAAACTACGAATTATTGTTTTGTCATTACTTTCGTTTTTGTTTCGGGTCAAAAGTTTAAATGTTATATAATCATAAAAATCATGAATGAAGTAACCAAAAGCGTGTAAAGTGCTAATTCATAGAGTATATGTTCTATTAGAGTGGTGCTAATCAGGCGAGTAGTCGTTCACACTGTACTTAAAACTACCTCGCCTTATTTGGTCTTCCTTGCTTAAATATTTGTTAAATGCAAACAAAACGGTTGTTTAAGCGAATGTGTTTTTTTTTTCATTTTGGTAAAGTTAATATGTAGACTGTATAAAGTCGAGGCTGTCTTGGCGCAATAGCACAAGCGTGTGGGATGTTAGTTCGATCCCCACTCGGGGAAATTAGTTGGTTATTATTTATTAATATTTTCAACAACAAGGCAAAGCGTGGCGTTTAGATCCTCAGTATGCAATAACTCAAAAATTCGGTGGAAAGAGGGGAACGGAGTCCCTTAATGCTAGATTTCCTCTGTATTTGTTCTAAGAGTAACAATAAAGTAAGTAAAATAATTATACATAAAGAAACGTTAAGTCCGTCGAGGTGCAGTGAAACAACGTCTGGGTGGATGTGGGTTTGATCCCAACTACTTTAAAATATATTTTATATTTCCCGTACTGGCACGATAAAGGCATTGAATTACGCCACTCAACGCGAAATGTCTCGAAGATGGGAGAAAAACGGAAAAGAAGGCCTGTCTAAAATATACTGGACATGATGGTTGTAAGTATATTTTTTTAATAATTCTGCTAAAACTAAAAACCATTTTATAAAATTAAAACATTTTTAAACGATTTTCAATATGAATCAATTTTATCAAATCGCTTTCAATATTCATTCGTTCTACATTCACATTAAAAGTTTCCAATAAAACACAGTGCAGTTCAAAAACAAATCATTCAATTGAATCATTCCACTCGTTTGACCGAATGAGACCTATAAACGTATATCTCTATTAAATACTAGTATAAAGGCAAACGTAACTAAACAGAAAGCAAGCATTTTTAAATATAAAATTCCGACAGTGCAGTAATTCAATGTTCGATTCCAAATTAGAGGAATGTTGAAAATATTGTCATCTCCATCAGTTTTGGAAATCACGGCGTTAAGTCCAATATCACTAAAGTGAAAAACGGAGTGATATAAACTAGCTTCTTTCTACCTACACGATAAATTTTAATAAAAACAAATGAATGAATATTTTTAAATTTACCAAGTAATTATATATTGCTCTCCAATCGGCGAGTGCAGAGCAAACATTAATTTGTGATGAAAGGAAAAAAAGGTATTTTTGGTGAAATTCGTAACGTATGACATCCGCACTCTGGAACCAACGAGCGATCGGTGAGTACGCCATACATGGTAACGAACGCGCGGCGCATTTCATAAGCGGAAGCGGAAACTGAAAATATACATAAGATAAGTTCAAATATAATCTAACAATAAGAATTAAAGCTTGATAAGATAGGGTTGAATTGGCTATAGGTTCGATTCCCACTATGATAAAAATAAATACCTACTTAAAAAAAAACTGCATATGAATGGCATTTTTAAATATGTAAGAACAAAACAGTGAAAGATGATTCGACTTGCGTCCAAAATCATAAAAACAACCCATGACTTCTATTAGAACTTAGAATCTCGATGCTATTTTAATTTAATTGAGGATCGAGGAACCAAGAGCAAAATAAAATCATATTTACTGCTTATTACTAAATTAGACTTCTATCATAGAATTGAATTTAAATTATTATTTTCATATTCGCTATTAATGGCTAAGTTTACTTTTGGCCTCTTCTCTTTAATTCGTGATCGTAACTGTAAGAAATATTAATAATTAGTAAAAGCTTATAATTTGTTTATTCGATAACTTAATTACTTAACATTTAGTGTTGTTATTCCAATTTTGTTTTGAAAACAAATAAATATTTAAAGGGTGCGACTGCGAACATAACTATTTGTAGGTTCGATTAGCACTTCAGAAAATGAAATATTTAATATTTACATTTTCTCGCTTTGGCAACGACACAAAGTGCGGCGTTCAGTGCCGCCACTCAACACGCGAAAGTGGAACTGAAAACTGAGTATCATAACACTAAACTCCGAGGTTCCCTCTATCTACCCTCCTATAAAAGATAACAAAAAAAAACAAATCAAACCGCGATCCCAATCCACATACACCACTAACCACATATCTCTTACATCTCGACCCACAACACAGGTAAGAGAGGCACTCGGACCTACAAGATTGCTTTTCGAGTACCATTACCCCCTGGTTCACGAAATATGAGGCTTTTATTAACCGTTTTATTTTTACCTCAGCCGCTGTAAAGCGCTTTACAGCTGTAGCTTTTCGTGTTGCGTTACGTTCAAATTGTGGGGAAAGCTCATCGCGTTTAAATTTGAGAGCGCTTGATGGTTTTGTGTGAAAAATGGGGAAAAATAAATAAAATGATCAGCTTCATGCTGTATCCCGCATACTGCAGGGTAGGCAGCTGGAATATAGTGTTAAGACCGAATTTTGGAGGCATTGCGTGTTGAGTGTTAGAACTCAACGCCGATAAATATTTCATTCCCTGGAATGGGGATCGAACCCACAACGAGTCGCGTCTACAGTCACACACTTGTGCCCTTGAGTCATGGCCATAGTCTCTATTAATTATTAACATCTAGGTAGAATGCTGAGGTATAATATTTAGTCCATTTAGATGCCGAGAACGAGTCAAAGTCTAGCGTTGAATTCTAATGCAATGCGTCAAGAATTCGGCGAAAAGTGGGGATCGGAAACGTCTTATCTATCTTTTATCTTGATTAAGCTTTAGTGCACTGGCTGGTTTTACTATAAAAATGAAAATATAACTACATTTTACAAGCATTGTCCGAGAAATTGGTAACGATTTCAAATTCCACTTAAAACAATCACCTTACCCAGCTAGCATTATATGCAAAGTAGTCGTAAAATAGAAGACTAAAGATAATTTTTATTTATTTATTTATTTATTTATACTTTATTGTACACCACAAACAGAAGAAAATAAAGTTACAAACTACATCTAGTACTTATAAGCTAATAACAAAGTGTGAAGTACAAAGGCGGTCTTATCGCTAATTAGCGATTTCTTCCAGACTACCTTGAGGTTAGGAGACATAAAATTTAAAACAAATAGTGGGTGGCGCAGATAAACAAACATACGTAAATAATAATTTATCCTAATACATAAACTTAATACACAAATATTTATAAAATAGTACAATATATAAAGTAATATAATAGACTAATACATAATGATATACATATATAATATATATTGATGTCATATAATAGAATACTCAAACGTCTTAAGAATAGGTCTTAAGATAATACTCTTTAACAGATTTTTTAAATATACGTAAAGATTTGGAACGTCTAATAGGAAGTGGCAAGTCGTTCCAAAGATTTATCGCTCGTACCACGAACGAGTTCTCATAAAAATAATTTCTTAATGAGATAAACCATTTAGTGAAATCTATTAAACAAATATAGTATAAAGGGGTTTACAAACGAGCGAAATGCTCGTCTAAATGATTTTCCTTTCATTTATATTGCTTTGAGGTATTTCCTAATTTACAAAGAATTTATATTTTGTAAGTTCGAAATTTTCTCGTAGAGCCCGTCCAATTACAACACTCTGACCCTTCGAACTTTAGAAAATAGGTTATATTACATAAGTGAGTAACAAATTACAGTAAGTATAAAGTTAAACAAAAGTATTAGTAAATACAATACAATAGAGGTACCTACAATACAATAGAGGGACCTACAATAAAAATAAAGGCCGTGGTGAGAAAATTGCTCTGCCTTAGTCAGGGAGACGAGTTTTAAGACAATCCATTCCTAACGTATCGTCAAATTTTTGAGACGTTACGGGTAGAGAAAAACAACGCGATACTTAACAAAGTTCTTTGTCTTGTTACCAAAGCGGGAAAATAAATATAATTAATTTTCCCGAGTAAGAATCGAGCCTACTACAATCGCGTTAACAATCAAAGAAATAAAAACCATTAAGTTTCGCTACCATCACGGGTATACAATAAATTCTTTTATTAAATTTTATCAGTTTCACGCTGTATTCCACATATAGCATGATAGGCAGAGGGAACCTAATATTAAGACAATTCGTTCCCCACTTTCAGCCGAATTATTCGAGGCTACTCCAAGGTTTTTGTCTTGATGCCAGAGTGAAGAAATAAAAATATTAATAAATAATAATTATTTTTTATTATTACCCGAGTGGGGATCGAACCCCCAACCGTCGCAACTTTGGGCCTGGTCAGGCCTCAGTATACGACTACAAGGAATTACTTATAAAAATAAACATTTAACATAAAATTTTCAAGCACTATTATATAGATAGGTAATAAAAGCTCCACTACAGTGTACGACCCTTTGATACCCACTTAAGTGATTTAATTGATGTCGCTTGCTTCAAACGACACCGATAACTGAACTGAAAATTATTTCATTTCATCGTGATTGTCACTTTGTAAACGATATTTTATTAATTAAAATTAATTAATTAATTAATTAATTAATATTAAAATGTCGTAAAACTAGCGGAATATAGTAGGTAATTGTTAATACATAGGCTATTGTGACGCAGTGGAATACTGTTTGAATGTAAACGCGATTGTTGGTGATTTGATTCCCACTTAGGGGAATCCATTATTTTTATTTTCTTTTCTAAGACGAAAGACGATTAGTATAGGTGCTTAGTACAAATTCGAAAAAAAATCAAATCTGATAATAGATAATAGAAGTCTAACCTACTATGCAAAAAAAAACGTGAAGCCGAATTTAATAATGAAGTTTATTTTTTAATGAACATAATTACTCTTTTAGAAAATATAATAAAATAAAATTAAGAAAAATATTATGTAGTAACTAATAAGTCTTACCTCTAAAGAAGCGAAATCACTTTATGGCACTTTAAATTTTCACCCTTTTCAAGAAAAAAAACGCACTTTCATACTTCAATTATAAAATTTCAAATATTTTCTCAGCTAACAAGTGATGAATAAATTAAATTGGTTATTCATTTGAAATTATACAATTTCATTGGCTTTTTAATTAAAATTATAGAGACTTCGACGGTCGCTCTATGGATTCTATTTAAATATACGTTCAATTTTAGATGTAACTAGATAGTTTTGTTAGCGCTGGCTCCACAGACTTTGATTGTAACGACGGTGAATTAATTGTTTTCATTTTTCCGATTTGATACAACAAAGTGCGGCGTTGAGTTCCACCATTCAACACGAAGTGTCTTGAATTTGGACAGAGTGTTTTAAAGACATTTTTCTGCCTATATGCCTTATAATATATACTCGTATGTCTAAAGCATCTTAATAATATTTAAAATTATAGATTAACATAAATTATAGTTAATTAGTATATTTTTGATAAAAAAAAGGATAGATTATAAATATTATTTTATTAAAGATCAATATACAATATTTTGCTAACCATTAAAATATATTCGCTGCACATCAAAGTGACCTTACCTTTCTCTAAGATATTTCTAATTAGCTTTACGAAAATAGTCAAGTGTGTCGTCACTTAGCTGCGGCTTCCGTCACTATTGAAATAATATATATTAGCATCACGCTGTATCCCGCATACAGCAAGGTAAGGGGCGGAAACTAAGTGTTAAGATATTCCGCCTAATTTTAATTACTACTCATCGTGGAATCGGCGTAATTAACAAATAAATCATTAAACAATTATTATTTTTTTTTATAAAATATGTCATTATAAAAACAATTTCAATTTACATTGCTAATTAATAACAAAATTCTCCTTTTATTTTAATTTTTTTATCTCAAACAAAAATTAACGAAAGAAACGTGGCATTTCTTCTCGTCGAATTCGAAATAAAATGAAACTAACCTAATTTTTTCAAATTAAACCTTTCGCTCAAACCATAGAAACCTCAGGGTATTTTGAATAATTGTACAAAAGGCACGTTTAATAATTGAAAAGATATTCTCGGCGGCAACAGCGTTCGAAATAAACATTAACTCCTGGGGGAGGGATTTGGTTGAGATTCAATTTTATTAGGTAATTAAGATCCATCTTTCTGATCATGTTATTTTATTTTTCTATTTTTGAATTGGTGAAATGAATATAACGATGAACTCTAACTAAATCAACCCACAACTACCGCGTTGAGTTGTTAGGTATTTTTATATATTTTTTTCATTTTGATTTTGAAAGTACAAATGGTGACTGAATAACAAAAGTCTTATATCTATCTATTTTACTTTAAGATCTAGCTTAAAGTAAGTTTTAATATTAACCACTTTTGAAATATTGAAAGTGCTTGTAATAAGCTTAGCTAATATAACCTCAATTAAAGGTTGAATCATATCAAAAAATATTCTCTTCATATTAAGAATCCAGTCGCCTGTCCAGAAAGAGGCTAGTCGTGGCGCAGAGGCACGAAGTGTGACTGCAAAATCGACTGTTTGTGGGTTCCATTCCTACTCGAGAAAATAAAATATTTATTTAAATTTACATTTTCATTTCCTCGCTCTTGTGTCGAAGGAAGGCCCTTCATTGCGTTCCACCACTCAATACTCAATGCCTCCTGAATTCGACGGAAAGTGGGGAACGAATTGTCTAAACACAAGGGTTCCCTCTGCCTACTCTGCTGTGTGCGGGATACAGCGTGAAGCTGAAATTTTGATTTTAGTTCATTAATCTAAGAAAATATGGCAGCAGTTAACATTATACGTGTCTTAGATATCTATTACAACAAATACCGGTAGCTTCACATCTCAAACTCAAGGTACTAGAGGTAGAGGTACATTTCAAAGGGCTTATCCCAAGTTTAGGGGTCGTAAATCGCAATTATAATTAATTCAACATCGAGATCGTAATGGGTACCCATTAAACTCTGAGAAGCTTTTAATTTATTTTTAACTACATTTAAAGCTGCTTAATTATTTTTATATTTAAATTTTTTACTAATTTAACACGTTGCAGTGTTATCTTTATACTTCGAGTAGTGACGAATCACTCTAATCTCTGCCAATCGATCGTTTTAATATTATTTTAAAACTACACAAAACAAATATTAATAGTTTATTGCATAGATTTATACAACGATTGATTGAGAAATCAGTAAACATACAATCGAATTGATAACCGCCTCCTTTTTAAGTCGGTTAAAAACATTAAGTTTTAAGCATAAAGAATCATAATAAAATTGTTTTTTTATACAAACAAACATATAAATATACATTTTCAATTAATTAACAAAGATCCTTACCCTCACGGTTCAATTGAGATGTTTTATGGAGGGTTATATTTTGTTCCGAAAAAACCTAACCAGGAAAACATGAATATAACACATCGCCTTCAATAAAAGTGAGTTAAGTAAAAATTTATGTGATTTCACGTTTTATTAAAATTATAAACTGCTGTTGCAGCTGGAAACAGAAACGTTAAGACACTTCGTTTTTCACTTCCTGTCCCAATCCAAGATTGCTTGTTATGTGGCGAAATCCAACTACCCACGTCCACTTAGCATTTTTATTATAAAACTAGCGACCCTCTTGCGGCTTCGCCCGCTTTTACTACTGGATTTTTCATATAATGTATGTTTGCAAAGCACAAGATAATGTGAAAGTTAATTAAACCCTAATTCAACCCGCATTTTCGTAGTTTCAATAAGGATTTTTTAGTAGGTAGCGTAATTTTAAATCTGTGCTACTAATCTTTTCAAGTACTTATTAAAATATATTTAAATGTATATTTTTAGATAGTTAAATGACTATTTTTAAACGGAAGAAATTATAAACAAAAACCTACCTACTAATAACTACTACAAAAAATATGAAACCAAATATATCGCGCTAAAATAATACATTCAACTCCAATTATCCAATACATGCAAACGCATCTAAATCTTCGTTGCTATAAAGGCACGCGGGTTTTTTTTTTTCGAGCTTGTGGTTAATGCTGAAGAGGGTATTCTGTCCCTGATGAAAAACAAGCATTACGTGGCTGCCTGTGAGGAAAATTAAATAGAATGCATCGGCCGGGAATCGAACCCGGGCCGCCCGCGTGGCAGGCAAGCATTCTACCACTGAACCACCGATGCGTGTAAGGCAGGCGGGCGCGGCGGACGCGCTTGTATAAGCAAAACGTCGCGGGGCGCGTTTCGCAGCAAGGATTTTTTGATATTGTAACAACTTCTAAAGTCTCTCTTTCTTCTTTCTTATTAAAATGAAAAACAGTAAAAGACAGTTTCGTCCTACATTAAATGGCCAAAGTAACTAATTTACTTATTTATATGCTGAGAGTAAAAGATGAGTGAAACATAGCTGATGTGTCAACGGCGTGATGTGTCAACAATTAAATGCGTTTTTCCCTAAAACTATTCGCAATTTCGAAATAGTGTAAAAAGAAAATTTTATCTCCGTTTAACGTAGAAAATTAATAAAGTATTTTAAAGGATAAGGATTAATACCATTATGGAAAAAATATCCCTCACAATAAAAAATATATTGAAATTACAATTTTTAGACAGAAATATGATCACTACACGTTATTCTTAAAATATACGTATATGCTGTCGCGAACTTTTTTGTAGATCTTATTAAGAGGAACAATACTCCAGTACATTATTTTCATGTAGTACTTACCATTAAAGCAGCGCATGCGCGAAAGTTTCTCAACGGGTAGGACTTTATACACATTTATCGTATTTATGTTAATTTACATAAGAATGTACAAATAATAAACTATATATAAATCTTCCCTGAGAAATACTCAACCTAATGGTGAAAACCGCATAAAAATCCGTTGGGTGGTTTAGAAGAAGAAGAGTTAGAAAGTTCAGACAGACACGAAAAGCGACTTTGTTTTATAAGATACTCGTATATATAGGATAGGATAGGATAACTGCTTATTTGTCATAAATGATAAAAAAAGGCAAAGTAGAAACAGAAGTGTATAATAGGGAACGGAGTGTCGTAACACTAGGTTCCCAGGTTCCCTTATTTATGGGTCTAAGAATAACATTGTTTAAACAAAAAAAATCGGTAATATCATATTTTTTTGAGTTAGGACACTTTTGTACAGATTCAGCATATACTCGTATAATTCATTTATAATGTTTACGGTTGAACTTATTGTCTCGCCGAGAGTGCGATAATTCTATTTTGTTGAGTGTGCGGTCTGTGTAATTGAATTTTGGAATTTTAAAGGGTTTTCTGTAATTTAATTAAAGTTATGGGATTGAAAGTATATTTTTAACTTTGTATATAGATATTATATAAAATGGAAACGCTTATATAAAATATAAAATTTGTTTTTTTTATCTTGACTTCACTTTTTTTATGATAAAAGGGGCTATTCTTTAAATATATTAATGAATGTGTGTAGGAAAATAACTAATACCTTATAAGCACTGAGGTCTACTAGGGACTGCTTGATAGAGTATTTTTTTTCTTTTATAATCATGTTTAAATATATTATAGTTATATGAACAAATAAAATTCTTCTGTTACTAAGTGACCGATAGACAATATTTTTTTGGCATATTACGCAGCGTAAAATGCCAAAAAAATATAGGTTTCTTGTGGAGTGTAGGGGAGCGAAGAGGATTTCTCGAAATTCCTATAGCAACAGGAACAAGTAAAATTTTATATTTTAGAGTCGTAAAGTCGATGCAAACGAAGCTAAAGTGCAAAAAAATAAAAGATTATAGCCATATTAGATTAGCATTCCCGCATGTGCATATAGAAAATTGCAAAATGCCGTGATCGACCTTAATTATTGGCCTCCTATAACTGGAGGGCAGAAAGGAAATTGTTATGAATATAAACGTTTTTTAACTTTACTATTATGTAAATCCTACTTAAAAAAATATTGAAATTTCTTTTTAAATAAATTAAAATATTTATCTTTATATATAGTAACAAAGTTTAAAGAAAACAATTTTTAACATTTTTAAAATGTTTTCCCATATTAATGATAGAAAAAATGGCAATATACCAACATACAAGTAACAAAGGTCGTGGGTTCAGTGGTGTGGTGGTCAGAGCGTTTGAACGTATTCTAACAGGCGCGGTTCGAGTCCCGCAACGTTCACGTTTTACGCTTTCTCCAAAAAAAAAATCTATATGAAACATTTTTATCACAAGTTTTATATATATATATTCAAAGAGAATGAGAATATATTAAAACGAATATTATAGATTGTACCTACATAGATTTGTAAGAGGAAATTCCAGAACAAGTTAAAATAATATACCCATAATACTTTTCATTTCACATTATGTTATAATTATTCATAAATTATTGAGTAAGTACACTAATAAATAACATACTGAGTAATTATTATTAAATATCATCTAATAAAATAATAATAACTTAAGATGTTTAATCTCATAAAACTTTTCATCTCTCAGCATAAGCATAATAACATCCTAATATGTGTTCATGTTTATTTTTTAACTTAAATTAAGTTAAACATAAAAAAAACTATTAACTGTTTCTCATCAATCAAATACAAAATAGTTAAAATTAACTGCAATATCTACAGTACACGCGTAGTTAAAATTAACTGTCAATCAAACTTCTATACATAACCTAGCATACTTTCTACACAAAAAAAACAATACCTTATAACACAAAAATCCTTGCAAAAAAAATCCACTTGCCACTACACAAAAATACACAAAATAAATTTACAAAAATGACACAATACAACAGTGTAAGTTTCCCGTTTGAACACAACCGCTCACACAGTCCACGATAAGCGACTACCAAACGATTACGTTTAGTGACGCGCCTCGTAAAGTGGAGTTACATAAATGTATTGGATTCGATACTGCGTGTGAATAATTTATAATTAACCAGTATTTGCGTATACTGGCTGTGTTTTTAATGTGCTGTGGTGTAATATGTACAAACATATATACATATGTGAGACTAGTATTGAGAAATAGATATCTTGATGGTAAACTTACTTTGTCTATAAAAAAATATTTAAATATTTTTTTTAATAGGATTTTAATAAAAAGCCTAATAAAATACATTCTTTTAGGTTCACACTACTAAGACACTCCACTAATAGGCAGACAGACAGGTCATCGAATTTTCGAGACATTGCGTTTTAAGTGGCGGAACTCAACGACAACTCAACCAGAAACTTGCTACTAGAGCGAACAAATGAAAAAAAAATCCCCGAGTGAAGAAGAATCATCGAACTCACAATCGTCATGTTTACAATCAGATGCCGCGGCACCCCGATGACGTCACTTTAATTTTAATATTCATTCCGCATTCTTATATGTTCATCTGTCCGTCTTTCGTCATTAAGATACTTAACCACATAACATCAAAAGCACCGGGAATATACGCAAATACTAATTACAATTCCCACGAAGTATTTAATATTCCATATCACTGCGTCACTAAGTTTATCCTCTTCTTCACTTGGTTAAGGTAAAAAAAGAATTCTGCTGTACGCTATTCCGAACACAGCAGGATATGAAGACGGAACCTAATGATAAGACACTCCGTTCGCCATTTTCCGCTGAATTGTGGAGGTATTACGTGTTGTGTTGCGGAACGCCGCGCTTTGTCTTGTTAATATAGCGAGTGTGTATATGTTTATAAACAAGCATATCTTATGTTTACATTTTGATAATGAAGGTGAATGATCTACATCTATTATACTTGTAAATAAATAGATAATTCATTTTTCGTGATGATTTACGCATTGTCTTGTGTTAACTCGAACAAGTAGTTCCTGAGATTAGTGGGTTCAACCAAACAGATACCGAATTTATTTATGGTTTAAAGGATGTAAGTTCGGCATAAATTCTTATACAATATATAATAAATTTCTCTACTACAATTAATTAGGGTTAGTCGATAAATTGGTAAATATATAAAAGGACGACTTTGGAACGTCATTATATAAAAAACTTGGCTACTGCTCTTGGGATATAAACGACAGTGGTCAATTTGAATCCCATTCAATATCCATAATCTGATGAGAGGTTATGGTTAACGTCTGATTTTAAAGGCTTTTGGCAACCAACCCCACAATGGTTTGACCACATTTAAGTAATAAAATATGTTTGAGGGCGTCGTAGTGCAGCGGCACAAGGGTGTGTAACGCGACGGGAGTGGGTTCGATCCCCACTCGAGGAAGTGAAATATTTATTTACGTTTATATTTCCATTTCTACCCTGTGGTGTCGAGGCAATGCGCGGCGTTGAGTTCTGCCACTCATGAAGGTTATAGTAGGGTTGTTAGAGGGAACCTTCTATTAAGACACTCAGTTCCCTGAATTCTGTTCTGCTGAATTCGCAAGACATTGCGTCTTAAGTGGCGGAACTCAACGTCGTAAGGCAATTATTACCAGGGTGACGAAATGAAAATATTAATTCATACAATTTCTGAGTGAGAATTGAACTTACAACTATCGCGTTTCAGTCACACGCTTCGCTTCTATACAGTTAAAGTAAAATTTAGTTTAACAAAATTACAGTTAATTTACCTTTTGCATCTAAAAATATGTCATTGAACAACGTATGAAGTTTAAAAATATATTTTACGCTATTACTTGTAGGTTATTTATATAGCAGCACGGCCATAACCTATCTCAAAGTAAATAACTTTATGGCGATAGTAAATTTATTTGAAGCGATAAAAATGTCTTTGTACTCATTAGCTCATATATTATATTGTTCAATAAAAATAAATTTCATAGTTCGTAAGTCGTTAAAGGGGAAAAACTGTATGTAGGTGACTTGACCCTGATGGAAAGCAATTGATAAAAAGAAAACATTTAATCAAGTTAATTTTCATTTAAAAAAAAAAAAAACAATTTCTTGAAATAATTAAATAGAAGATAAGTTCTGCACAGCATCTAATTATTAACACTACGGTTGTAGATTCTGTTTCCACTCCGGGAAATTAATTATTTTCTTAAGTTACGTTGAGTTTCGCCTCTCAACACGCAATGGCTCCAGAATTAGGCGGAAGGTAGAGTTCGGAGTGTTTGAACACAAGGCTGTCTCTGCCTACCCTGCTGCATGCGTGATCCAGCGTGAAGCTGAAAAAAGAATTTTCTGTGACCAAAATGAAAAAGAAAATAATCATTACCCTGAACGGATATCGAACTCAAAATCGTCATATTTACACTCACACATAAAAAGTTAAATAACGTACTCAACAGAGAGGGAGAGAAATTTTCAATTTAAAGATTTAAATTAAATTTTCAAACCATTTGAAATGCTTAATCACTGTAATTGGTTACAGCGGAGCCGTTAACACATTTGGATATCGACAAATGTTTACTCGGCTATTAGCGAGTAAAAGGACATTTAATTTATAAACTTAATCTGGAAGTTCTGGAAGTTAGTTTGTATCTGAGCGATGATAAATTATAAAGTTTGTTTTGATGTCTTTTAGACTAGTAAGTAATTTTGATTAAAGAACCTTTTAAAAGAAAAGGAAGAACTTTTAGAGCAGTGGGGTCGATTCGCATTCGGGGTAATGATTTTATATTGCGCAGCGGTGGATTTTGCTACTAAATACGTAATGTCTTGAAAATTGGTTGCTGCGTGGGGAACGGAGTGCCCTAACACTGCTGCTTTTTGCAGGATAGAGCGTAAAGCTATAGCTCTTCTGGTGTTGCACGGGATCGTAGGCGGCGGACTTTTCCATAAAAAAAGAGCTAAAAAAATAATAAAAGCATACATTAATTAATCAAATACAATATACAAAGCTGTATATTTCATTCGTGACTTTGAAATATTTACTCGAAATGGAAACAAGAAATGACTAAAACAATTTTCTAAAGTAAAATAAACTGAATCATTGTACCTAAAAGCTAAAAGCTAGGTTTCGCTCAACAAAAGGTGGCACTGACGTATTGTCAGAGTAATACTGTGACAAAAATTACAATGTCTGGTATTGAATTTTCTAATAAATAAAATTATATTATGTTTTGAAAAAATATTTTACAAAGAGAAATGTCATTTTAATATCTTTTTACTCGACTGCGGCGAAACTGAAAAGGAGGGTTATGTTTTAATCGCGTAATGTATGTTTGTCTGTTCGTTTATGATGATGAGTTTTCTTGAATTTCGTAATACAAATTATTTTTGTGTTTTTTTCTACAAATTCTTTTTGTATTATGAAATTCAAGAAAAACCATATTTTATCTATATATACAAATATATTAAAATACTTATTAATTTGACATGCAATGTATTCTGCCATGTTAATAACAACCGTCGCCATACGACCGTTGCTAAGCAACGATTTGCAAAGTTTGTTGTTAGAAAACGTCACCCAAAATGAGCTTGCTTAACGCTCCTCTCTATTGAAAACTGTAAATAATTTCATAAATATATTTAATAAATATTCGTATAGTTCAAGCGGGCGTAGCCGCGTTCGGGTCCACTAGTATATAATATATTTAAAAGTATCTATGCAATAGCTGCATATATATGCATACCTAGAGTATTATGCCACCGGTGTTGCGCTATAGCGTGTGTCGTAATATTATTCCCACGAGTTGCATTTGACGCATCATATGCACTTGCAATGTAATATTTCTTAACTTATTGAAATAAATAACGCTGTCGTATATGTTAATGTTATATTTTTTTGTTTCAAACTGTATCGCACATATGGCAGGCAAGCGAAAGGAAGCTTAGTGTTAAGACTCTTCGTTCTCCACTATCATTGAGAGAGATATTGTGGGTAGAGTGGTGAAACTTAACGCCACGGTTTGTTTGAAAAACGTTGATATAAAGATAAATCTATGTACAGCGAGGAACATTAAATTGAGCGGATTTAATAAAGAATATAAAATATATATATATATATTATTAAATACACATAATACAAATTCAACATATAATCAAATAGCTTAGTTAAATTCTCCAGTATAATACAAACAACGAACATCTCGTAAGTACGCATACTTAGGGTATTTAGCTTCAAGACTGTTTTCTAGACATTACCGCTTTGCTTGGTTTCATTGGCACTGTCTTAACGGCAGTTCTAACGACGTCGTACGAAGGAAAATATCATTCTATGTTTATAGATATATGTAACTATACAAAGTAAATATTTACATACAGAAATTATAATTTGTATTTATATAAAGACACTTGAGGCCAGTCGTGGCTCAGGGAAACAAATGTGTGACTGTAAACGGGGTTGTGGGTTCGATCCCCACTCTGGAAAATGAAATATTTTATAAATTTGTATTTTCATTTCTTCACTCTGATGTCGAGGCAAATCGCAGCGTTGAGTGCCGCCATTCAACACGCAACGTCTCCAGACCATTGACCATTTTTAGTTCACTACAAATTAGTAGTAGGTTAAAATGCTTTGATTTTCTAAACTGATTGTATGAAAAGCTTTAATGAATCTATTACTCTACATCTTTAAAATAGGCAGAAAGTGTTTTAACACAAACTTTTCTCTACCTAATTTCCCGGATAAAAGAGATGGGCAAAGATAAAAAACTACGATTGACATAAGTTTAATAAAAAGCTCCCTCAGCTTTATTGTAGCGAAATAATATTTACAAACTGCAATCATAGTTCAATATACCGGAAGAAAGTTCCAAAGAAGTTCCGAACATTCACTATTTCCGACAAATAAAAGTTCTTTTTATGGAACGTCGAAACCATATTGTCCATAAGTCGCCTAAAAGTTACATATGGAGTTCAAGTACGTAGAAGATTGTTCGTAGTGGAGAAAATCGATTAAAGCATAAGTAGTGTTTTAAGATTTTTTTAATTCTTGGCTTCACGTTTTTCCTGTTGACAGCAGGATTGGCAGAGGGAACCTAGTGTTAAGACACTCCGTTCCCCATGCCCGCTATTTTCGAGACATTGGGTTGTGGAATCAACGCCGCTATTCGTCTTCCAGGGTGGTGAAAAAGAATAGGTATATAAATATATAATAATTTCCACGGGAGAAGATAAAATGCACAACCATTTTGTTAACATATACTCGAGGAAATAAAATGCTTAATATTTTCGTTTCACCGTTCTAGTAACATGGTATAGCATGGTAATACCTCCAGAATTCGACGGAAAATGGGGAACGGAAGGGTCTTAATGAGAACGGAGTTTCTAAACACTAGATCACCAGCTTCTCTCTGCCTACCCTGCTATCCTGCTATCCTGCATACAGCGTGAAGCTAAAAAAAAATCAACATCCAAATTAACACCAAAATCGAATCTTAAATATGTATTTTAGTCAAAACACAAAATCGATTTTAAATTAAAAACACGAACAAACATACAAAAACATATATATAAAAAGAAAACAATACCATTTATACACCAGTACAGGCATTTGTACGAGTCGCAATCAAGAGCCATCACTCATTCCATTAAAATCATCTTCCGACCTCTGTAATCCGGATTTCTGTTTTAAAATTGAAAAATCAACACGGCGAATTTTTATTTTTTACATTTTTAATAAATATTTAGTAGATTTATTTAGAGTGCGTTTTTTTTATTAATTCTACTATTTTTATAGAAGGTACCTACTTTGGTACTGATATACAAATACTGTATGAATGTAAAAACTGAAATAAATTATTTTATTCTAAATTCTACAAAAAAATGTATAAATTACACTTTAATTTTTTTATTTTGCATACAATTTGAGTTACCTAGAAAAAAATTACCCTGTTCCCTGCTTTTCTACTTTGTCTTAAATTTGATTTATAGGAATAATCTAACACTAAATCTTGACCGTATGTTTTGTTTTTTAATAAATATCAGTAGGTATATAAAATAACGTCATATAAAAGTTATTTTTATGGAATTAAAAAATACATACTTTTGCTTGGAAGTCTAAATAGATCACCATACCCAAATATTCTCCAATTCCAAAAATACCAAAAACTTACATAATAAACAAAACAAACCAATAACCTCCTATTTAGAAGCCATTCAAATATAATTTGAACCAAAATCCTTCCTTTTTTAATTAGGGCCTCCCTCTATTTCACCATAGGGTTGTCAACCCGGCACAAAGTCAAACAATTTCTTATCACAATTTTCATTACCATCCTCGCTTTTAATAACCAAGATCGATCATCCCTAAACAATATTTCATCTGAACATTAAATACCTCATCTATCTACCCCTTCTTAGATGGTAGACGATGTTTTCATTAAACTTTCTTAATTTCCTCTGCCCCTTGTCTTTTGTAAGGGTAAGTCTCGTTTATAAGCAAGAGGATTACTTTTATTGGTACAGCAAGAATTTGTGTTTAAACAAACTAAACACCTAGAAGTGGAGGGTTTTAATTGTTATTTATTTGTAGGTACAAATGTATTTTTTTTTTGTTAAAAATTAAGAAGTGTTCTTCTTTTATTAAGAATATAATATCGTTTTAAAATATTTTGGCCTTATGTTAACCTTATGTAAACCAAACAGGTTTTTAGATAAGTTATTCTGTGTTATAAATCGATATACGATAGAATTTAAGCAACCATTATACATTATTTTTGTTACTATTTGTGCTACATATAACATAACTATATTGTTTTTGATGCCAGTCGTCGCGCAGGGGTACAAGCGTGCGACTGTAAACTCGATAAGTGCGGTTCTATTCCTACTAGAGGAAATAAATTGCTTAATATTTTCGTTTCATCGTTCTAGTAACACGGTGAAGCGTGGTAATAACTCCAGAATCGACGGAAAGTGGGGAACGGAAATATCTTAATGGGAACGGAGTTCCTAAGCACTAGGTCCCCAGGTACCCTCTGCCAACCCTGCAATCCTGCTACCTTTGATACAGCGTGAAGTTAAAAAAAATCAACATCCAAATTAAAACTAAAAGGTAGCGAATACACCTCTACAAATATATACAAATATAATAGAGCAAATCTCAAATTAAAATAAAGAACTTCATCCAGCCAGCGTTTGGGTCTTGCAATTTACATTAAATACACAAATTATCAGGACGTTTCGAGAACTCCGGGGCACCAACAGGTGTTGCTAATTTGAAATCCAAATAAACGTGAACACTGTTACTTTAAGGTCTCTTATACATTATCCCATTTGCATATTATATGTATGTGGAAAGTAAAAATATATATAAATACCTGTATAGAAAATTTAAATTATTCCGATTAGAATATTTAGAAAACTTAATTACTTTTTTAAAAAATATGGTAAAGGTAGAAATGACTTGACTGTCTACTCTATGGTTTTGAATTTGATTTCCTCTCAGGCGCCCTATCTCTCTCTCTCTGCCATATGCAGGGTATCTTATAGTGTGAGGCTAAAAAAAGATCCCATTTAAATTCTTACATGTTATTATTCTCTTTTAGAACGGCAGAGAAATGAAAAATAAAGAGAAAATAGACTAAAACACATCTAAAACCCGCCTTACGTAAGTAAGTAAGAGCTCTAACGGCCATTAGCGGATGGCACGAGTAATTTGGAATCACCGCATCTGTTATGATCGAACGAGCGATTATCACCGCCATTTAATTTATATAGGTTTGGAATTGATTTAATATGTAACTATTAGTACTTGATGGTTGTGGGTTCAAATACTTTTATCTTTATTTTTAATAAAATAAAATAATAAGAATATTTGTCATATGAATTCAGACCGAGACCGAACAAACGAATTCTTCCTTAATCATATTTAAATGATTTCCATTTCCCTGCGCTAATACCTATACGAAATCTCAAAATCAGGTGATAAACGGAGAAAGATGATATTTTCATTAGGTTCTCTGTCTCTCCTTCTTCATAAAGTGGAATAATGCGTCAAGGTAAAAAAAAAAGTATAAATATAGTATAAAAAAGGCAAAACACCAATCAATTTCCACTTAACCTGATATTTAATTTTTACATTAATTTAATCATGTATGATAAATAGAATACACGCAATTAAGCCATTACCAGTAATGAACGTAATTAAGCAAGCTTATAAAAAAAATAAATGAAGATGAAATATCATTTATCATATGAGATTTCCATACATTTTACCATTTTTATTACAAATAAAAATGGTTTATTTGGCGCCCTATTTTAGACTTATTCTGTACAAAGTTCAAATTTCTTCTTTTATGTGGTCGTTGAAGCCAGTCGTGGCGTAGACGCGCAAGCGTGTGATTCTCAACACAAACACTCGGGGAAATGTCATATTTAATTTTTTTTTCTGGATAGTCGGGAACGGAAGTATCTTAATACTAGGTTCCCTTTATCTACCCTGCTGTGTGCGGGATACAGCGTGAAGCTGATAAAAAATATATATAAATTATTTTTATTTAAGCCGTTGTGGGGCAGCGGCATAACGCAGCGTCCGACTGTAAAGGAATACCTCGAAGGTTGGAAGTAACATGGGAAACGGAGTGTCTTAGCACTAGGTTACCTCTGCCTACCCTGCTATAAATATACTTAAAGGTAAACTAACATTAAAACTCTATTATTTATGTCAAATTTCATTGAATTCATCTCCACAGTTTAACTAAAAAGTATTAAACTGTCATATTTTTCCCACATTTCCCTTCCTACCAGGCTTAAGTAAAATAAATTCAAAGAACTTAAGCAATAAAATACTGGCACAGCTCATATCTACTGAAAAGGAAAAAGTTCGATTGGACAATTCTCGAGAGTTGGTCAGTCGGAAATTTTGAAAGACAGCACGATACGACAGAAATGCGATAATGTGGGGACGACGCGGTGTTAGAGCGGAAAGGGGATTTCTACTATTGAGGATATCAAATTGATTTTTTGACCGAAATCCTCGAATGTCTATCCATTGGAAAAAGGTTTTTGTATGTGTTGGTGTAGTGAGTGCTGTGCTGATGATAGTGGGTTCTTTAATTTTATAATACTTTTTATCCACGCTACAGCGTGGATTTAACTACGTAGGTAGAGAGAACCTACTGTTAAGACATTCTGTTCTACATGCACCGTCCAATTTAGAGACATTGGTCTTGTTACCAGGGCAAGGCAATGAATATACTTCATCCCCACGAGTATGAATCGAAGCCACGAGTGTTGCGATCACAGACCACCACTACGTCTAGTGGTGGTCGGTGGTCGCAACCTTGGATTTTAGTTGACAAAATATGATCAAAATGTAAGCTTTCTTCTCGCTTAAAAAAATTATAATAATTTTTATAATACTAGATAATGCGATGTCATTTTTTTTATATAAATTTGATTTAAAAATAAATAGAAATGGCTTATAGTAACTTACCTTATTTCAATTGATACAGGAACTTCGAAAATCCTGAAACAAAAAGAAAATATTATTAGTAATTTAATGTTTGAGGCCAGTCGTGGCGCAGGAGCACAAGGACTGTAAGCGCAACAGGTTGTAGGTTCGATTCCTAACGATGGCAAAAAAGCATCATAGGTACACTGTCAATATTTTTTATTTTATATTGAAAGGTAAATAGTTAATAGTTTAAAGCAAATAAGTTTGATCTAGTATAACTTAATGCTCTGAATGGCTGCTAGGGGAAACGAATATGCCTAAATAATTTTTCCGTTTCCGTAAATAAAGCGCGGCGTTGAATTCCACCATTCAACATGTATCGTCCCGAACATTCGACTAAAGTGGATAACAGAGTGTCCTAATATTAACTTTCGCCTATCTCCCTTGCTATATCAAAAAAATCAGTGTGCAGCGTAAAAAAATAATAAAAACCAACCTCCAATTCTGCAAAGTCGGTCAAAAACTAAGTGAAAACCGACTACAACTTGAAAAATGGCCGAACTAAACTTAATAACGTGACCATTTAATACTATTTCTAGGGAGCGAGTTACAGAACGCATTAGGGGATGCCATTTATCATGAAGACAGATCATCCCTTAGCTCTTAGCAATGACAAATATCTTAGTCAGGTAAAAACCACCATGTGACTGTACAGTTAAACGGTGCCCGATATATTTAGAAATAGCTAAGTGATTTTTTTGTGTGGTTAGTGCCCTTTTATTATTTTCTTTATGTAATTTTTAATGCCGCTGTGGCGCAGTGGGAAAGCGTTTGACTAAACGCGACGGTAGTGGGTTCAATTGGGGTTATGTGTATATTTTCTCGCTGATAGACGTATGTAAAAAGCATATAGCAAATTGTTAAGACATTCCATTTCCCACTCTTCGTCCTTTTATCGAGATATTATGTGTTGAGAGGCGTTGTGAACTTGACGTCGCGCTTTGTCTTTTTGAACATTTCTAAAAATAGTGTTTATTGCTTAGAGTGGGAATCAAACTCATAACTATCAGAATTTAAAGATAACTATTTCTGTAGTGAAATTTAACTGACACCACAAAAAGTCGTGAGATACCACTTTCATCCATAAATCACTCTTGTCGAGATTTACAAGATTTGCATGCCAACATCGCGGTACACCGAAGAGAGGGAATCCAAAAGGTGTATTAGAATTTCAAAGTTACTCCAATATACGATTCAAATTCTGAAACTTGAATTAAAATGTGACAGTCGAGGAGTTCAAATGATTAATGTGGGTAATAGCAGGCATATAGACTGTCTTCTACAAAAACTATTAGTATCTCAATTTTTGGACAAAATGTCAAAACCTTATATTAGCTCTTAGTATAACTACCATTTCATTAAACTCTTAACGTCCTAATACGATTTTCGCAAAACATAGCTAAGAATTCGATTGTATTTAAAAAAATCGCACTCAAATCAATTCGTTAATTCTGGAGCTACAGTGTCTGTCTTTTTTAACTTAGAACACCCTTTCTTTTGTTTTGGGGCTTAAAAAAATGGAAATCATTTTTATTATCATCCTATTACTAAACTAGCGTTTGCCAGAGGCTTTACTCCTTCCCACATAGATAAAAGGAGATATATGTGTGAACATATTACTACAAAAAAGACACCAGCAATAACAACTAGCATTAAGGTATCATTAGGCTAAGCAACTCTAGCTAAGTAGGTATACTCGTATCTGCAATATCCCGTACATCCAATAGACCGATTGTTGTGGCAACATCCTTGAGCACCGCTCACCGGCACGCAACCAGGCCAAGAACACTTCCTTTCGTTTTGCTAACACTGAATTGTTATAATTTGCTATGAGCAAATGAAACGGTGCGCTTACGACATGCCATAAGTACTGACTGACTGACTGACTTATGTAAAGGCGATATAATGTTGATCAAAAGTGTTATTTTTTTTAGCTTCACGCTGTATCCCGCACATAGCAGGGTAAGCAGAGGGAATCTGGGAATCTAGTGTTAGAACACTGACCCCATTAAGATATTTTCGTTCACATTTTAACTGTATTCTGGAGGCATTGCGTGTTGAATAGCAGAGCTTAACGGGACATGTCTTCTTAATATCGTAACTGTAATAAGTAGTACATAATATGTTTAATTGCTTTACAAGTGTTAAAAATTTTATTTGATAAAATAATAGTAATGGGACATTGTAGTCCCATTTAAAGCGAATCTGAGTAGTTTGGAGGAGGATGAATGGGTGCTAGTCAAATTCAACTCCGAAGAATATTAATCTTTATGCAGTTTACGCGATACTTTCACCCGGAATATATTTAAGTAATTTTTATATTCGCTATATAAATTTGTATTACGTTGTTCTTCCTTAGGTTTCGCTACCAAGTCCGTAAAAGAAAAACGTAGAGTTCTACTTTAAGTATTCTAACTCTGAGACGTTATCCTTTTCCATTTTTAGATCATTTAATCACTTTAAGTAAGCAGAAGTGAAAGTCGCAAAATGTCCTTCAACCAGACCAATTAAACAACGAAAGATATTCCAAATAAAAAGGTCTTGTACAGGCATTTACTTTACAAATGCGTGAAATGAAACCTTATATAAGATAACTCGAAAATACCACCATTACATATCATAAAAACATACATACATTCTTTAACGTATTAAACTGACATATCACAAGCATTCCTAAACTCGAACAAAGGATTTTATGACTTAAGAAAAATAAGAAAGGAAGGGACAAAAGAGAAAACAATTTTGTGGAACGCAAAATTGTCTTTAGCCGGTCGAGATGACATTCTTTAGAATGGCGCTCCTCTCTGAATACGTGGACATGTGCATCATATTGCATTACTATTATATTCTACAAACTTATATTGTGATGGGGTAAGGACTAGAAAAATGAATAGAATGTGGAAATCTATGTCTTTTTTTCAGGCTCTACACACTCTATCCCAGTTCCAGTACAGGGAGAAACTAGTGTCAATGCACTCTTTTTTCCAATTTATGTCTGACTTTAAGATATTGAGTGGTGAGTGTAACAACGACATGTACAATGACATGATAAAGGAAAATAGTTAATTCGTCTGAGTATAAATCAAACCCACAGTTCTAGCATTTACAGTCAAACTGTCCACTGCGCCATGATGGTCACGATGGCTGTCAGAGTGTCTCAACACTACATATCTAAACAAATCAGGCCAAAAACTGATTCTACTAAAACAAAAATAGTATTGCAAATTTGAAATACAACCGACAATTAAATTAGGCGCGAATGTTCCGCCAGTCATTTGACTTTGTGGACGGGCGAGTAATGAAAGCTTTGATCACGCTCCAACGAACACGTTGTTTCTTTTGTTCACTCGTTATTAACTATCTATCGCCGTAGTATAGGATGGTATGAGATTGTGTTTCAGTTTCACGCTTTATCCCGCATTTAGCAGGATAGAACCTAGTGTCAAGATATTACGTTCTCCGCTTTCCGTCCGTATATTTCGATACTAAACGACTAATAAACAATTTATAATCGCAACTTCATGGGGTAGGACGTTAAAATTTTAGTATACGGGCTCCTTGGGAAGTACTAAGAAAGGATTTTTTAAAATTACAATACCAACGAGAAAAAATGGCTTCAAAAGTTTACGTTAACGACGTAATAATGACATCAATACAAATTTATAAATAAATACAATTTTCCAACTTCACCTTGATGCATCGCCAAAATCATTAAAGAAATGAAAACATACAATTTAATAACATATCAATTATAACAGTCTCGATACAAATAATCGAATAAACAATGAAATGTATGAAGAGACGATTTAACCAATTATAACGAACGGTACGTCACAGTTATCGAATACATGTGTATTAATTAATGTGAAGAATGAAAATCGTTTTGTGGGTTATATAATAGCTTCGGTTTATCTTTTCAACTTTGGCAATGATAATTGGCATTGTGCCAGGCCCTTTAGGATGTTATCTTTATTATGTGTGGTTGTGGGTTCGATCCCCACTCGTGGAAATGAAATATTTATTTAAATTTATAATTTCTCTCTGGTGTCGAGGCAAAGCAAGGCATTGACATGCAATGCCTGTAGATTTGCGGAAAATGAGGAACGTAGTGTCTTAACGCTAAACTCACTCTGCCTACCCTGCTGTGTGCGGGATACAGCGTGAAGCTGATTTAATTTAATTTTTATTTAATAAGTTGTCGTATATATTAAAATCTATGTCTATTATATAATAACTTACAATCATTTAAATTTTTGATAATGGGAATTGATAGATAAAGCCTTAATCAATTTATTGAAATGACAAAGGAATTTAGAAGCAGTATTATGAGTATGTATTATATATAATTACACTAATGAAGGCGTCGTACATGTCTTTGAATAGTTTAGTTGAACAGATCGCTTTTGTTTTACCACCTTTATAAAGTCAGAGTAAAAATTATAAGAGCTTTTATACTTATAAACTTTGACTAGCTTTTACTTACGGCTTCGTTCTTAAATCGAAATAATTGATAATTGTGTATGACATTTGATACATTCTAAGTACGGGAGATAACTAAATGCAAATACTATGAGTTACAATTTTTTTATTTGATTAAAGTTAGTGATATATATAGTCTATAGAATTTCTCACTTTTCAGATTTTTTTTTCATCGAACCAGTAGTTCCTGAGATTAGTGCGTTAAAACCAAATACTTTTCAGTTTTAGGATATTAGTAATTATTAGTATTTACTAATATTCTATTGGTGAAAAGTTCTATATATTACATGGTTTGCTTTTGATCTATCTAATGTCATCATCATCATCAACAGCCATCTTTTCCCCAATTCTCGCCACCACACTCGATCCTCAGCTTTTCGGACCCATTCGCTTCCCGCCAACCTCTTTATGTCGTCGTCGGTATCCAATGGACCTAAATAAAAATATTTCTTCAAAGATTCCTCGCACAGACATCGAACCTACATTCATCGTATGTCATATAAGATACGTATATCTAAGTCCCAACTGCGTCATGACCGCGTCTCATAAAACTTGGTGATTCATATAAAATAAATGTGTGCTAGAGCAAGTTCAAGGTTGGTTCTAGTTACGAACATTTGAGGTCACATAACGAGATTGTATTCAATTAGTGACTAGTTTAGTCTACAGCTTATCAATGCTATAAAAATGTAGCTTTTATAGTAATATATATACCTATTATATTTTGAGGCCAGTCGTGGCTCAGGGGCACTGCTTCTCTCTGGTGTCGAGGCAAAGTGCGGCGTAGAGTTCCGCCACTCAACATGCAATGTCTACAGAATTCGACGGAAAATGGGGAACAGAGTGTCTTAACACGAAGTTCCCTCTGCCTATTCTGCTGTGTGCGGGATACAGCGTGAAACTGATTTGATTTATTATATAACAAACCTAATAAAACATGTTAAAAAGATTACTTCCTATAATATTAAATTCATAATATTAAATTCTTTTCGTAAATTAAATGGAACAAAGAAAGAATATATAAAAGATAGAAAAAATATAAGTATCCCAATGGAGTGTATTAACACTAACTTCCCAGCTTCCTTCCTTCCTTGCTACGTGCGAGATGCAGCATAAAGCTAAGAAAATATAAAAATATAAAATAAAATAAAAAAATAAACTTCTGGTCAAGGACATCCTTATCAGTTCTCCTATCCGCTAGTATTGAACGGGCTTTTTCACGCTCGTGTATATCGATGTCTGTTGATAAGAGTCGTATCTTTATGGCGATATTGATTTTTTTGTTGGCTTAACCTACATGTGAGACGACGTGTCATTTGTAGTTTTATAGTGTCGTTTTTTGTCGTGTATGTGCTTTATCAGCTTTATGCTGCATATAGCAGGGCAGCCAAAAGGAACCTGGGAACCTAGTGTTAAGGCACTCCATTTCCATAAAGACACTTTCGTTCCTTCCTTTCCACAAAATTTTTAAGATTCGTTTCACATCACACACATATTCACATCCTCATGCACTTACAGCTTTTGTACATTTTTGTTCACTCGATTTCCAAACATTGCGTTTAAAATGGTGGAACTAAACGCTGCGCTATAACCTTTTTATCAGAGCAGATTCTTAACACTAAGTTTTCTCTGCCTACACTGCTAGGCGTGAAACTGTTTTATTTATAAAATTATAATATGTACTTGCTAATATTATATGTAGGTATAATATATTTATGTATTTAAAAAAATATATAAGAAATTTTCTTTTTTGGTCAACAGAGTGTCTTAACAGTATGTTCTCTATGCTAAGCTGATTAAATTTCTTTCAGTTAGCCACAGTCTTGTATAGTACGAGGAATGCTGGTCACGTGTTTCCCATATATTACTGTGATTTATCTTTCATGTAAGAAATTCTTTTAGTTTGAATCTAGAGAAGCTACTTTATATTTTACTTAATAAAATGAAATTATAAAATTATTATGAAATGTGATAATTTTGTTATATTAAAGGTAACTATGACACAGTAGGACAGTGATGGACTATAATTGGTACGGTTGTCGTTTCGATTCCTACTTGGGGTAATATTTTTTTTTCGAGAATTGGAGAACGGTAAACGGAAGAAGCAAGGCAGGCATCATATTATAGTCCACACAAACGTTGTTGTAGGCGCAAATTATAAGTAAAATTGAATTATAATGGTAATTTAATTTATATTATACCTACTTGTATTATGAGTTCTTTACTTCTAATGTTACAATTTAAATGATTTGGCTCTTTACCTTAGGAAATGAACATAATTTCTTACAGGATGCAATTTAAATACTATAATAATAGTTTTCTAAAAAAAAATAGTAAAAAAGATCTACCAAACTATTTAAATAAACGTCCATTGCATTGAAAAACTAAATTAAATGTCAAAATATATATCGTGGATTATATTCATAAAAATGTAATAAAAATCCTATAGTAATATATTAAAGAATAATTTTCAAATTTAAATGCAAACAGTGCTAAGCACATGGCTATGGCAAAGGTTGACCGTCTAGTCACGACGTCTTCCGCGAAAGAAAGGCGGCGTTGTACGTGAGATAGCACTCTATGATGCAATATATTATGTCCGTATCTTTGTTTTGCGGAGTTAGAGAGAGAGATGTGTCACTCCGCTCTCAGTTTGCTTTGAGGTTTGATATGAGGTCGTGGTATATGTTGAATATGGCGCTACGTTCTTTAGGTTTTATGGGAGAAAATAGCGTGAAGTAAAAAAATAATAAATATAACCATAGAGGGCTGTATGTGGGATAGTTGTCGTCGGTTTTCACTTTTTTAATATTTACATATAGATTACTTAAATTCCCCTAATACTTATTTATTTACATACAAAAGATTCCTGAAAATAAATAATCATTTACATAATACTTTAGTCATAATTCATACAAAAAGATAGAGAAATTCCAGTATTGGACGAAGAAATTATTTACAATAGTAGCAAGACGGAGAAGTTTAATTGTCCTGTCGGGATGACTCTGCCAATTACTATAAAATTGGTTCAATTATAATACTAAACTTAGAATAGGCGTATTACTGAACAGCTATAATACTTATTGATATACATATTTATAGTTGTAATATTTATTGGCTACATTTATTTGAAGGAAGTCATGGCGCAGGGGCACAGGCGTGCGTCGGATTTTAGGTTCGAATTCCACTTGAGGAAATAAAATATTTAATATTTGCTCATAGTAATCGTAAAAAAATTATGACGTACTTATTAAATAAAAGTGATTTAGTGGTAGGGCGCTTAGACGCGATACATTCAAATTATTACATGGTTTTTAAAACTTTGAAAATGTAAAAAATAATCTAAAATTGTTTTTTTACTAGGAATGAAATTCGATTACTAATTATAAATAAATAAATTGACAGTCAATTTGACGAAATAAAACGTCTAATTAAAAGAAAAAAGGAAAACAAGATACGATTTCTGAATGTATCTCTTCAATTATAGATAACATGAAAAAATCTAAAGTATTTCAGTTTTGTGCGACGTGCTCTTAACATTACAATAAAGAAAAATAAATAACAAAAGTCTAAAACAAAACTTCAAGTATATTTTAAGATACAAAGTGAATATAACATAACTAACTTGACGCCTTTGTAACAACAAAGTGTTGTACAGAAAGAGTCGTATCGACGTCACATAATGATATGCAAACTGTTGAGTGTCTGACGGCGATATTCTGGACTTTAGAGCTCTAGTTGAATAATCTCCAGATTTGTATTCCTGTGATATTATATAAATATGGAAAAATAATAGGAGGAAATTGAAACTTAATTTATTTTGTATAGATATAGTAACTGATTATTAAATATCAATTATCTTAAAAACAAAAGAAATATGAGAACATAATTATAATATTTTATTGCGTTTAATTAATTCTTTACGTCTAATAGAATTTAAATAACCTAAATATTCTTCTTATATATATTTATTTTTTTTAGTTTCACGCTCTATCCCGCACATTGGAACCCAGTGTTAAGATACTCCATACCCACTAAGTCATTTCCATTACCTACTCTTCTTAATATTATTTTCTCTATATAATTCACATAAGTGTGTAACCGTAGAGAGTTGAGAGTAAATATAGATTCCCACTAGGGGGAATCATTCATTTAATATTTGAATTTTCTCGCTTAACACTAGGTTCCCTCTGCTATATGCAGGATAAGAAATGTACTCCCATTTTCTCCAGTAGGTACAACAAGCGCCCAGAATTAGCACGTTTATTAGCGGCGCGATAGCTCGAGAGTACTACACTCCGGCTACCGGCGTAATGAGGACTTTATATTCTACAAATATTACACCGTTGCCCTGCATTTTGGATACCTTGACCCTAGGTTCAGTTATATAATGGTTGTTCTAAGGTTTTTTTGTTTATCTTGGAGACGTCTTAATGGGAACGGAGTGTCCTAACACTAAGTTCCCCTTGCTATGTACAGAATAAAGCTTGAAGCTAAAAAAATAAGAAGTAATAATTTTATATTATAATTCATTTTATAGGATCATTTTTATGTCTTCTTTTAATCATTTTAATCATATAGATATGTTAACTACTGTTATAGAACAAAATAAATTGCTATTTTATCTTGATTATTTATTATTTATCAATTATTTTAAAAAAAGTTAAATATATCAATAAATATGGAAGACTTACAAAATGCTTATAGTTGTATCTCCTGAAATATTTGAAAAATTGCAAATATGTCCATGTTGCACAAAAACTTGTTGTAAAAAGTTCACGATGTATTCTAAAAACTATATTTTCTCTGAAATTAATACAAAAAATAATTTAAAGTAGCTTTTGTTCTCTATATGAATTTTAGTGTTTTCTGTAAAAGAAAAAAACAATAAAAAAGTGTTTCTTATACATTTCTTAGGTACGTTACGTAACTTGTGCATAACGACCTACCTCAACGTGTCGTAGATAGGGCAAGGGCGTGACGCTAGGCGCGAGTGACTCCGTACACCGACACGCTCTAATAGAGGCGACGCGTCGTTATAAACTTTAAAGTATAGAAGTTTCTAGAATAATAAACTGAAAAGCTTCATTATAAACTTACTTAAGGTCAATTGACTTGCGGAAAATATGAAAGTTATTTCTGTAGTTAATTTTTTAATAAAATTTCAAAATTATTTAAATTTGCTGTTGAAATTTTCTGTTATTTGAACTTATAAAGCTTCAAATAGGTGAACAAAGGGATTTCCTGTTTCAGGGTGTGACTACAAAGACAATAGTTATAAGTTCAATCCACACTCGGGGCATAACATTATTTTCATGCCCCTGCTCAGTTAGTCATACTCAGTTTCTCGAAAGCTGAAGGAAAGTAATGAACGGAGTGTTTTATCACTAGATTATTTCGGTTTATCCTGTGCGTAGTAAAGCGGAAAACTTATCATTGAAGACAATCTCAGTCTTATTCAAATTTTAGTTCATTATATACGATACTTATGACAATTATAAATGTAATCGTGTAAAAAAATATGTAAACTATTTTTTTTAACGTAATTCATATAACTGGCCTTTGATCTACGTAGGTATAATAATGTTAGTATTATTAGAAATATAAATTGCAATATAATAAAAATTTTCTATTGAAATTTGAACCTATAATTATACAGTTGACGTGACTCACGAGAATGAATCGTTTTATTTTCTCTCTATATATGTATGTACTCAATGTTTTCAAAATTATGGGGAAAGTGGTGGATAGAGTGTATTAACACTAGGCTGCCTCAGAATACATGCACGCTTCTAGATAAAAAAATATATGCAATTATTGATATCGCGATATTTCCTCTTTTTTTAAATACAACACAATTAAAATAAACCTAGAAAATCTACAAAAATCCTGCAAATCTAGCTTTTATTAGAACAAAAGTTTTTAAAAAATACAATCCACGTTGAGTGTAGGTGTAGCAGCGATGTTAAAATGCATACAGCGCCTGCCTCAACACGGCGCTGATAGGGCAAGGGCATCGGACGCAAGGCGCGATACCGTCATAGAGTAGGTGCGGTGGAAACGACTTATGTTGTATTTGAGATTCATGTTATATATGTTGTAGTTATTGTATATTTGCTAATTAATATTTAAGCTTAGTATCAATTTATGGTCGATAAGTATAAATAATATAATATATTTTATTAATATTTTGGAGATATATCTGTAAAAATAAATGCCCATGGATTAGTAGAGCAATGTACTTATCGACCTTATTGATTGTGTTGTATATTTAATTCACCAATTATCACATTGTTTATATTGTCATAATCATTGAAAATATTTTTGTCAGAATTATTAAAATACACAATCTAAGATTCAAATCTGTCTAATTAAGCTAAAGTTTGGTTCTATAAACAGTTATTTCAATATATAAATTATTTTTAGTTGAAAATTGAATTTGCATTTTCAATTCTTACAAGACTAGGCTCTAACATCGCATCGTGTAGCTCACATGCTCTATGAGAGTGTTGACCCCAGAGCGTGACCAGTCCGCGATCATTGCCACTGAGTCAATTGGAGACTATGCCAGTAATACTACATAATACTATATAATACTAGTACATTACGAGTATATATATATATAGTAGTTAGTTATTGTTGTGCAACGCCGTGGGAGTTGCAGTAATGACGCTTCGAAGAATGCGGATTTTATGTGTTTTATCTTGTTTGAACTAGTTGTTTATAGATGATGATGGGCTATCGAGTTGCGATGTTGCGATTTGTGGAGGAAAAAAAAAAGAAGATAGTGATTTGTTGCTCTGTTTTCTATTTTTGGGTCTTTTAGCGATCAATCATGGTGCACAGGCTTAGTATGTGGACTATAAACGTGACGATTGTGGGTTTGATTTGCACTCGAGGAAACGTTTATTTAATATTTTCATTTTCTCGTTCCTGTTTTTGAGGTAAACAAAGAGCGGCGTTAAGCTCGATTATACCATTCCATCGATGTGTTAACGGAGAGTATTTATATTTCAAATTCTTTTACTAGATTAGTTTACGTAAAGTATAGAATCGAATGGCTTATCAGTAAATAATGTCTATTTGTCCCAACTTTTTCAGCACATGTCTCAAGAATTCCGCGGAAATTGCGAAACGGAGTAACTTAACACTTGGTTCCCTTTGCCTACCCTGCTATGTGCGGGATACAACGTGAAGCTGAAAAAAAGTAATACTTATTAAGTATAATAAATAATACTCTCATGAAATATTATTATAAAGTATTGGGGTTATGTTCTAGTTACGATGCAACTTTGTTAGAACCAATTGAATCTGGGGATCTGTTATACGGAGTATTGGAAAATGAAGTCTATATTCGATAGTCGCACTAGGGTTGTGGAGTAAATCGATTTTATTGTATTACAATTCAATGTAATAAATTGTTATAATTGTATTGTTTGTCAATTTATTTGTAAGCTATAAATGGGTTCTTTTGGAAATGGAATGAAGTTATTGTTATATTAATATTATAGTTTATTAGGTTTTGATTGTGTGTTTATCTCGAAAAATAGGTAGGAATGTAGAGTGTTTTAACACTAGGTTTCGTCTGCCTACTGTAGGTTCTCACATAAGTACGGGGTTCAGCGTAATACCAAAAAAAAACTAAAAAAAACTAACTACGGAAAACTTTTATCTATTATGAATATTGAGGTGAGCGGGATACAGCGTGAAGCTGATTTAATTTAATTTAAAAAAAAATTTTAAACACCAAAAATAATATAAAACAGTCACATTGTATCATTTTTACGAGCATTTCATAAATTGTACCTCCACCGGTCCTATTTCGTCGAAATATCGAGCAAATACGATTTGATTTTCGTTCACTACTAGCGGCCAAATAAAGTGGAATACTGCTAGCTTTGGATGGAATTGACTGATGAGTTTCAATGTACTTTGTTGTTAGTTTCTATGAATAGTAAATTTGAACAACATTTCTGTGTACTCGTATGTTTGTGTGTCCGATTTGGATATAGGATAGAGTTTAAAGTTTTCAGTGTTATTATAATGCTTTTAGTATATATTTTTTTCAGGTTCACGTTGTATTCCCCGTGAAATAAGCCGAGGGAACCTTTTTAAATATTGCGTGTTGAATGTGGGTAAGTTCTTAAATTTCACAATGTAAGATTAAACAAAGACCACAAAAAACACTGAAGTTATATCCTATTTTCTATTAAAATCTATAAAAATATAATTGTTAAAACAGAAATACATGAGTAAATAACAGTTGCCATGGCGACCGAGACCCATTATAGGAAATGTGGTACTGACTATTGGAACCAAGCAATTAAAGTAAACAATGCAAGACAAGGAAATCTTTAGATCTTTGAGATCATTGAAACGTTCTTATTCACGTCAATTTGTATATAATTCAGCTTTACGCTATATCCAGCACACAGCATGGCAAGCAGAGGGAACCTAGTGTAAAATCAAGCGGTTTTCCACTTTCCGCCGTATTCTGGAGGCATTGCGTGTTGAGTAGCGCAACTCAACGCCTCGCTTTGCCAGAGTGAAAACATAAAAATATAAATTAAAATAAATATTTCTTTGCCTCGAGTGGGGATTGAACCAACAACCATTCGATTTTACAGTCACCCTTTGTCGCTCTACGCCACGACGATTGAGATTATTATATAATAATAGTAGTTAATTAAAGCATTTAATTAAAAATATTGTAATTTTATCACATAATATGTGATAATGTTGAGAAAATTTATAATATTTATTTTTTAGGTAAAACTTGATAAATATCATAAAATTATAATAATTTTAAACGATACCAGATAGACCATTTTACCAAAAATCAATAAATAATTAAATTGCAATAACGTAAGCTAATAATACTGAAAATTTATGCTACTATAGTTGATTTAAGATTGGATTGAAACTTGTTTGTCGAAATAGTATCCTTGTTTAGGAAATCAACTGAGCAGGCGCCATAGATCTTACAAAACACCGTCTTGTACAAGCTAAACGCGACCCACGTGCACAATGGCCTGTGGAGCAAGATATAGGAACTGCTAGGGTTAAGAAACTGCCACTTATATATATAAGTATAATTTATACGGTTAAATTCTGGTAGTTATTTTATGTTATTTTTTATTTAAAAATTATTGACTGTCAAAGCATAGTGTCTGACTATAAATGTGATGATAGTGGGCTCAATTATCACTCAAGGGAATGATTTTTTGTCATTTCCTCGCTCTGAGCTCTGGTAACAAGATAGAACACGGCATTATCTTCAACCACTCACACAATTTCGCGAAAGCTTATCAGGAGGTGGGGTAAGGAGTGTCTTAACACTTGATTCTCTCTGTCCACCGTGCTACATGCGTGATACAATTTGAAGCAAATAAAAGAAAGCATAAAAGTTGTTTATATTATTGAGAATGACACTAGTCTGAATTTGTCGCCGATGTAAGCAATAAAGCGTGATGGAAGGCACCACATTGACGTAAATTGGCCCCCACGCATTTCCTAGAACTTCGATCATAGTATATTATTTGTATATAATAATAATAAATATAAAATAAAATCAGCTTCACGCTGTATCCCTCACACGGCAGGGTAGGCAGAGGGAACCGCGTGTTAATACTCCGTTTCCCATTTTTCGCCGAAATTTTACGAGTTGAGTAGCGGGACTCAACGAGACGCTTTACGTTTTACCCCGCATAAAGCGGGTTAAGCAGAGAAAACCTAGTGTTAAAACACTCCGTTCTCCACTACTTATTTTGATACAAGTACAATATCGAATTGCACAACAAAATGCAGGAAACACGTCGTTTTTGCTAAATCGAGTAGCACTTCGCAATTTCCAAAGCGAGTTTGATCAGCTCGCACCAAGCGAGTATGATTTATCGCAGTTGTACAATACTTTAAATGCAACTGTTGCTCAACTTAGTATAGTTGTTTATCCTGTTTTGTTCTGTCATTTGACTAATTGTCTAACTTGTTTTTAGCTTATTGACTGAAATTTAATATAATTTAAATGTTTTTTAACTAATTTATGTCAATGTATGTGGAAATGTCTTATGCATTTTTAAGGGTTTCGTGCTTCATAAGCTAAAGCTCGGAGCGAAATAGGAACACTTTATTGTACGTCTGTCTGTCTGTAACAACCATTTGTCTCAAGATCTCGTGAACAATACATTAAAAATGAAGGAAAAATCCAAAAAAAAAAAAATTTAAAGATATAAAACTATTACAAACTGATAATTGTAGTTCATTGCATACAAATGAGTGCATATGCTCGCTTAAGTTAACTTAAGTTCGCCCACTTTTAAAAATTATAATCTTGAAATTGGTACAGAACCCTCGGTGGGAGAGACCAACTCGCACTGAACCGGCTTATTCATGTATAGATGTTCGTATCTTTGAATTACGTCGATTTATTTTTCAACCTATTCCACGAATAGCTATCTAAGTTTGCAAG
Organism: Heliconius numata; assembly: GCA_016802625.1. NCBI lineage: Eukaryota > Metazoa > Arthropoda > Insecta > Lepidoptera > Nymphalidae > Heliconius > Heliconius numata. The sequence goes on from JAEBDU010013092.1 coordinate 1,239,233, forward strand.
TCAAACGCAGTTAGATAGCGCGCAGTGGAAAGCCCCCTTTATATTTACGATACTACGGGTTCACGACATTAATGCGATCGTAAACTGTTTTATGCATCTCGACTGATATTAGATTCCAGTTCATTTGGTGCGAAATTTGAAATAACTTGCTAAAGAGAGATCAATATTTGACATACGATATGTAGGTTAACTGGTCTTTTGGAACACAATAAAATTTACTTTTTAGACAACATAACATTTTTACGTAACGAGATTCGAACCTGCGCCCCTTGAAAACCGTCCAAGCGCCCTGACCGACTAAGCTATACATTCTCATCGGGCTACTTATATGTGCAATACCGAGTGAAAAATATCCCTAAAGCATCTGATTTTAGAACTTAGGTACCTAATAGCACATATTTTGACAAACTCTGCTACCACGCCAAGAGGGTGTTAAATCATATTTAATACCAATATCATAATATAATCATATTATAAATAAGTATCTTTACAGCTAAGTAAATCGCGTTGACGAGTAATCTACTTAAGTTGCTTACGAGATTACCCGTTGACCTACCTCCATTGTGTACCTAGTGTGTATGCCTCTGCGTAATGTAAATAGGTAAGTAATTAAATAGGCTTTTTTTATAATTTCTATGGTAGGGTATTGTAGGATAGATTAAGGAACACACCCACATTTCGTCAAATTCTCGAGACATTTTGTGTTGAGTAGCAGCACCCAATGCTGTGTTTTGGTAACAGGGTGTGTAAATATTAAATATTTCATACCGTCGAGTTGGAATCGAATCTACAATCGTCGCTTTTACAGCCGTCTGACGAGTCGGGTGACGAGGCAGAGCGTTGAGTTCTGCCACTCAACACAACAATGCCTCAAGAATTAATGTTTTTTTAATACTTTCCAGGCTCCCTTTGCCCAACCTGCTATGTGCGGGATATACCGTGAAGCTAAAATATAAATAGCGATCAAGGTGTCTCAACACTAGTTGTTTTCCTTCCACTAAATTATATACTTCAGAAAAATGACCAAGACCATTGGACAACTTTGTCCAAGACCATTGGACAAAGGGTTACTTCTTTTTTAAAATATATAATTTTATACTTATTTTCAGATTTCTAAGGCAGACCAAATAACATATAAGATTAAACACGCTAATATACTATATATATGCTGTTCGAGGAAATCAAGTGGAGTAAGTTGTTCAATGGGAATGCCACGTAGCTAGGTCAGCAGGTAATCGCGTCAGCTCTAAGGCGATTACGTGTCAATGTTTTTTCTCATGATTTACTCGGGCTTGGGTTATGCTGATATGCACTTTGTGTGGTTTAGATTTATACAACTAAAGTAAATACTAGTCATCGCCTGCAACTTTACTTTTTTAGCTTCACGCTGATCCTGCACCTGGGAACGTAAATGGGTAGGTAAACCCACTCATTTACTGGGAACATAAAACTTTCTTTCACTTTCCTCCAAATATGGAAGGCATTGCGTGTTAACTGGCGGAACCCGACACTGAGCTTTCTTAGGCCTGTATTTATAAATCACTCTCAAGTTTGATCTTGAGATGCCGTTTTCATTCATAGAATTTGTCTTGAAAACTGGATGGAAGGTGGGTTGGGAGTGCTTTCACACTAGGTTCCCTCTGCCTACCCTCCTGTATGCGGGAGATTTTTTTTTATAACTACCGCTCTATCTAGGCTTAAAAGCCTCATTAACACTATTATTGTTTCATTTATGTAACTCTCTAATACAACTAAGACGTGTACGATAACAAACGATGTTGTACTGTGGTATTATGCACTTGAGTGCAAATTGCATATTATCTGGGTTCAATGCATAATATAATTATGTTGCCTGTCTAACAAAGGGCTTACAACTATAGTTTCTAATGTCTGTATTCAAGCTGCATTTGATGACATTTGTATATTTATTTATTTATATTTTGCAATAAAAATTAATTTCCTTTATTGAAAAGAAATTGCTATTAAAATTTTTTTTTTTTCAAGTTAATGAAAATATCTTCGAATGCGGCACAGCGTTTGAACAAATCGAATCTAGAACCGTTATGCTTACTATGCGATCCCACTACGCTACGAAGGTTTCAACTATCAATATATATTTTTTTATATATATATTAATGAAAACTGCTTTTGATACTAACGACGGGTGGTAACTAGTAGTACCTTTAGAAAGGGTCATAAAGTTCACGCAGGCAAAGTTGCAGACAGCCACTAGTTCATAATAAATGAATGCATGTCCGTCCCGTTTCCTTTTCCTCAGTGACGCAACAATTTCCATAAATAGATGACATCACTGCACTATGAGGTAACAATTTAAATTGCTCTAGGTAGATGACCTGAGTGTAAACGTTATGTACGATATAGTATATATAGTATAGCATATACAATGGAATTAAGGCCTTTTTAGACTGAACTATATTCCTATAGTTTAACTTCGGCAGCCTAGACACAGTGATAAAAGAGGGAATCAGTTTTAAGAACCATTTTCCGTGATTTTATTCGAGTGCTGCGTGTTAATCAACGCAACTCAACGCCGCGTTTCATCCTCTTATCCGAACGAGAAAGCTAACAATATTTTATTTCTCCGAATGAGAATCGAAGCTATAAGCAACCATTATTTTGTACGAATCACTGATATTTTGTACGAAAGTATATTTAATAAAGTGTAGTATGAAAGCAACTTTAATAATATAATGAGAAACAAACGTGAGGAGGAAAACGGATGTTATTAGATGGTTATTTTTAACTAATATAGTAATAACAAGTCAGTACACGTGATTTTCTAGCAATTTCTACGTGGTTATATTAAATAATATTTTAATACGTATAGTTTTTTGATTAGTGGGAGTTGGACTGTAAAAGCGGTGGTGGTAGGTTTGATCCCCACTCGAAGGAGTGCCACGTGTTGATATCTGGCACTTAACACTGGATTCCTAAGTTCCCTTTGCCGACCCTGCTGTGATAGTGCGTGAAGCTAAATATTGTCATTCCCCCAGTTGAGATTGATCCAATACCATCGTTTACAACCAGGACTGTTCTAATTTGCCATAATCGCATCATTGTTTAAGTAGTACAATACAAATATAATATTATATTAATTTAGTTTACTTTTATGTTTTCACAATACTTTTTATTCTAGCAGTTTTAATTTCATATAAAGAATTGCGAAAACCTTTTTAAATATTGAATATCGAAAGAAACTAAATTTGAATAAAACAAGAACTTTTAGGTCTCCAACATTAAGCGAACTTGTGTTTTACTCTTTTAGTTTGAAAGTTGATATTTTCACTTATTTCTTCGATAAGAACAAAATTCTCGATTTTATAAAACTAAATTGAACTAATGTAAATTGTTAATTGGAAAATGGCTTGATATGAAAACTTTAAAGCTTGTTATAAATTGTTGTTATTCAATTATTATTTAGTAGGTATCTTTTTAACGTTAATGATTTTTTCGATACGTATTTGAATAGATAGTTCACAGAAATAGTTTACAATGTATATAATTTTAAGGAAAGGCAGATATGAAGCCTATATGTCATTTATTTACAAGCTTATACTTCAGGATGAAAGTGCTGGAAGTATCAACAGTTACATAGGTGTCAAATTTAACTTATATACATCACTTATTGTGTGATCTTATTGTTGCGTACTATAAAACTAATAACCCATCAAAAATTTTAAGCAATTTGGCTGACTTGTAAGAGGCGTGGGTTCGAGTCCAATTAGGTTAAAATTTTTAAATATTTTTTCCTCGCATAGCAGGAGACAAAGTAATATCCCAGCATTCTCCACTACCAAATTCTTAAAGAAATGCGTGCTGAGTGGCGAAACTCAATACCACACTTTAACTTGTTGCCAGAGCGAGTATATGACAACATTCATTACTACGAGTATGAATCGAACCCACATTGCAAAATACGCTGCCTCAACCACAAAGACATCGTCGATCACCACCTTTTTGTCAATTAAGTGTGTTACCACCACATACCCAGTATCCATCAACCGAATCCATACAATAGGGTACGACTCGCTAAGCAATATGGCAATTTCTAAAGCACTCCAATACCCAAGTGGGATGCCGCGCCGTCTCTACGCCAATTGAATGCAGATTCAATGCCAAATAAACTTAACATATCCGAAGTAATAGACCGGCATTCGAGTTCAGTTCTATCTGGTCTAGTGAATGTGAAGTGTGCTGTGTAGATGCGAACTAGTTAAAACCGGTCGGTTCCAGATTGAACCGGATTGAACCGGATTAGATTTATTAAATCGCTAGCACTAGTACTGGGGCTTAGATTACAATCGAAGTGGTTCAAAGGAGATTAAACATTGACGTTGTTTTGAAGTGAGTGTGACTAAGAAATTGAATGTTTCAGATTGTGGTTTGTTATGTTGATTTCTTACTGGCTTGGTTTATATAATTACTTTATCAGGGTAGTATACTTAGAAAAAAAAATCATCACAATACTGTTAATAGTTTCATAATTTTATAGAAATACATTTAATAATGGAGGAACTGAGGAACAGGAAGTGAATATTTTACAAAATTGAATAGTTAGGCGATAAAAATATTTAATAAATTAAAATCAGCTGCTTCTGTATGCTCACAGCATCAGCAAAGAAATAAAAGTATTAAAGATTTTATTTCTTCGATTAGGAATTGAACCCAAAAGCTGTCACATTTACAGTGACACCCTAATGTCTCTGCACTACGGCTGTTTAATATACATATGTATAGCTTATTAAGTGTTAAGTTGCTAATTATAGGAATTTCACCATTTCTGCTGACTGCCGCTGACTGTCCAACCTTAAAGTGCAACGTTAATGCGTGGTTGGTTAATGAAGAGTATCTTCCATATATATGTACGAAAGTATATATATTTACATATTATATATGTCACTGTAATAAAAAAATTGAATGAATCACTGATCTATATATATAAAATCGAAAGGTCACTCACTCATCACGAAATCTCAGACACTACATGTGCTAGGAATCTGAAATTTTGCATAGGAGTTACTTACGTCTCTTCTAAGGGGTTTTTTTTGGGGTTGAAAGTTTGTATGAAACTTCGTTACTACAAATGCTAGGAGTCTAAAATTTTGCATGGACGTCACATTTATAGGACGTAGGTACTCATGGAGACAGAAATTAATAATAACGTAGTTCACGCAGGCGAAGCCGCAGGCGGGCCGCTAGTTTTTTATAGTTATTAAAAAACGAGACAATTAAATATTTATTTAAATTTATATTTTCATTTCGTCGCTCTGGTGTCGAGGGAAAGCGTGGCGTTGAGACTCACAACTCAAAACACAATGTTTCCGCCAGAAAGTGGAGAACGGAGTGTCTTAACACCAGGTTCCCTTTGCCTATCCTGCTATATGTGTGAAGTTAAACAAAGGTTACATTAACCTTTAAGTATGGACGTCGGGTCTGACAGACCAGACAGTTTACGAATTCTACAAATCGGCCACTTCTCGGTGACCTCCGCCACTGAGTCTCTCAGTACCTTTCGTATTAGTGACAAAACGAATGTAGATAGCAGTGGTTGTGTCTCTGGGTTCAAAACACGTGAGTATTTAACTTTCTAAACGGGGCCTGGGTCTGTCAGACCCGACGTCCATGTTTCCCATACATGAATGATTTCAAAACGCCATATATTTTTATAATATTACAAAATATACTTTAATATTTTAATTGTTTTATTTGTATTCAAATGTTTTTATTGTTATATATCATATATTATTTTGCATTGTTTGTTATATATTTTAGTAATATAGATATTATTTACCTAAAAAAGATTCAATTTTTTTAGTTTTTATGATAAAATGGAAAAAAATGATCGACCTAGCACGTCAGGGACAAAAATATCGGTACTTTATAATCAACATCAAAAAAAAGAATTGGACGACGACATTTTATAAAGAAAATAGCACTTTATCAAATAAAAAGACGCGTTTCGTATACTAAACTACTCTAAGAATTGAGAATGACTTTGACTCGCGTTTCGCGATCTGATCTATCAATTATTGAACATGAAGCTAAATAAATTAATTTTTAACAAAAAGAAAAACCGACTTCTAACAACGAACTAAAAAGTGAAAAATAATTATATAAAGATTTTATAATTTTGAAGTCGGTGCCAAGTAAAACAAACAGGCTTAGTAATTAGATATTGTAGTAAGGGTGTTGTAGCATTAGTTTGACACCGACTTCAAAATTATAAAATCTTTATACAGGGTGGAAGAGGCAGCGCTTCTTTTACTGAAACTGCATATAGGGTAAAATATTTCAAACTCAGAATTAAAAAAAATAATCAAGGTACCTCAACGGTTTGGACGTAGGATTTTTTTTTCATTTCACGATTTTTATCCATACCTGTATTTCGTGTCACGCACACA